>MU177894.1:351662-373492 GCA_016695465.1 Suillus americanus
ACACGGACTCGCGGGACTATCTAGTATTCCACACATGTCCTCTCTTCAAATATTGTCGTTCCATCTCAACGTTGTTCTTAACGTCCGCTATTGTCCTGCTGCTCGTGCTTAGTCTCGCTAACATGTACACTAGACTTTGCTCTAGTAGCCTTCACAGCACTCGCTGCGAAATTCCTCTGATTCGTCGAATTTTGTGAGAGCTCCTGGAGCTTTGCCGACTGTTTCTGTCATTGACAGTGGACCGTCGTCGCTGTTACCTCATGTTACAAACATCACGCAGACAGACTCTGTAATAAGCGTCATTGGAGAGTGCAGGCATAACGAGTTGATGTATCATACAATGCTATGGGTGCTTGCAATTATTGTATTACAATTTCACTACATTCCTAGTAAGTGATACATCAATGCCACAGCTACAGGTGAACTGCAAGCGAAGAACCAACTAAATGTATGTCTGCTTATCATGTCTCTGCTTTACTGACCCTTCATGTTTCTGCAGAGCGGAACAGCCCTGTCATCACCGGAAGGGATCTTCGGAGCTCGAGCATTCAATATGGCATACAACTCGTTGCTAAACATATTATTCAAGGGTGTACAAGCGATGCATGGTCTGCGTGCATTTCGTGGCAAACGTCATCGAGAAGATGAACCGATCGCTGGTAAATAAATAAAAGCCAAAGACGACATCAAAATCTGCCTGGGCTGGATCGTCCATAAACCAACCCACCTCACGAACGCAAAACAACCTCAATCCCAGAAACACTACTATAAACAACAATCCGAAACTGAGCATGCACACCAGCATGGTACGTCGAAGGCACGAGATAATACTTCCCAGGCGATATACTCCTCTTGGGAATTTCAACACCTGAAAGCGCGTCGGAGTAAGGCCCTGAGGACGCGATGCATCGTTGGAGGTTTGAGGGAAAGAGGGAGAGGTTGGTGGATACGCCTGGGGCGCGTGCGAGGAGTTGGAGACGGGCGCTATATGTGGTGGTTGGTAGTTTTGATATTTTAGAGGAGGGAGGGACATACCCGAATTCAGAAGCGCATGGGATTGTTACTTCGTACGTTGGATTGCGGTGATATCGATTTTGACTCGGTCCCCCAACAGCACTCGTCGAGTCCCTAATGAATCCCAAGATTTATTTCAAGGAAAATTAAAATTGACTGATGACCAGACGTACCACTCCCCACGGACGGTCTTGACATACATCCCCGCACCCTCCTGCGGTATCGTCTTTATCTCAAATCGAGAAGGACTCTCCACCTTGAGCGTGAATTTCCCCGTCTGGTCTGGTTCGTAAGCTGATAATATGACTGTGTAGTCGCCAGCTTCATGAGACCATTTTTTTGAGTGACACTTCCCCCGAGACAGAAAGCCGACGTACGAGCAAGATGAGCAGCAATCCGCGCATGCCCATACGTATAAGGCCCAGAATGAGCCACCACCTCTTTTTGACTCAATTCCGCTATACGTTCGCCTTGCGACCACACTGCTGTGACGTTTAGCGAGATATCCCTAGTGCTCTGTGCGGTGAGTATGACTTGTGTCTTGTTGCACTTGTCGCTTGTGCTTGTGCTCGGCCGTTTGTCGATACTGGCGCTCGTGGTATTATGCACTCGTAGGTGATACTGCGGATTCACCATATACGTCGGATGTGTGCAATTCCCACCAGCCGTTTTATGATTCAACACGCCGTCGATCTGGCATCATCAGCGGTGGTGAAGGAAGAAAAGAACAAATTCGAAGAGTACCTTCTGTATATACCTCGCAGGCGGAACCCTCGCATCCCAAGATACCACCACATCCGACGAACAAGCAAACGCAGTGACCGTGAAGCCGACTTGGTCGAATTGACCCTCGTAGCAGGCTAATAAGGAGAGCGAGCCCAAGGTGTGGGTTTGGAATTGGGAGGTTTTGATGCGCGAGAGGAGATGTGTGCTGTTCGTGTAGTTGCTCTGCCCGCCGAGCCCGTCAGTACTGCGGATGGGAGGAGAGGGGGCGCCGCAGATAGGAAACGAAAGGAAGGAAACGCACCTTGAGCGCAACATGTTCTGGATCCCCTAAAATTATGTCATCCTCTTGAACATTAATCGCGATGTATTCGTTTGTGCGGCGGGTGTCGTGAAGGTGACGTGTTAAGAGAATCCATATTTCTGTTTCCTTTCCGTTTGTGTTTGTGATTTTGTTGTCAGTTTCAGTTGTGTTTGTGTTGGGTAGGTCATTGGTTTTTTGATAGTTTAGTCGGAGGTGGTGAGTAGCAGCTATATGCAAAACGCGTTAACACTGTAACATGCGAATTGAGAGTGGGCGTGCCTCGTGGTGAATCGTCCGCGTTTTCAAGCTGCCATGATCTGTGGATTCGTTAGGACATGGCACGGGCGTATGATGTGAAGACGCACCCATGGAACGTAACGCGACTCGCAAACAGACTCGGATTCCAGCTGATATACAACCCCTCGAACGTCGCGCATATATCGTCCCAGCGTATATTGAGTACCCCTATCCCATCCGTTACATCTACGCGCAGAAAGGGAGGGGGGTCTTACTAGGACAGCTCCCACTACCACTGCATTCGCACTCCGAACCACATATCCTCGAATCAAGAAGCGCGACACAGCGGTCAACGTTCGTTTCTTTGATATCTGCACAAGTCGATCTTGGACTTTAATTATGGGAGGGGGGTACCCACCCGTAACAGCATAATCATGAGAAGGAAGAAGCTTGACGCTGTGTATATTATAATTAAGCGCCGTTTTATCGTTCGTTCCGACTGTCATCATACAGTCCCCTATGGCAAGTGTGAGTATTATGGTGAAGTGGATGGGAGGGTGTACCTCGGGAGAATCCAGTGATGATCCGAGACCATGTGCGTTCGCGTTCAAAGGATGCGCTTTTTGTGGTCAGTTAGGATTTGGGTTGGAGGTGGATGGGAGTACCTTTGGAGATCGATGTGTTCTGGGATCCAGCCTGTGAGGACGCTACTGGGCGTGAGGTGCATGTGGTACGTTGGTAGGGGGACTTACTGGAGGTCTATGGCAGAGTTTCTTTGGGGAGTCGACGTCAGTACTATATGGAGCGGGAAGTGACTTACGAGCCGAGAAAATCATATCCGCCCATGAGTTTCATGTACTGTTGCATGTGAGCAAGTTATGATGGAGACGAGGGACAAAGCACGAACTGCTTTTTCGATGAATGAAGGCCAGAGCTGTTTTTTTGCGCCGGTTGATATTCCAACGAGTTTGTTGTTGGAGTCGAAAAGGAGACGGTTGTCAATGACTGTTTGAACTTAGCGCATGCTGTGATACGGTGTTAGTACGAACCTATCTATAGCAGACTTTAGAGGATGTTTAGGTGAGTGAAGAGAGACTCACGCGGCGGAAATCACCATTGACGAGGACCTTTAATTCGTATCTTCCGTCATTGGAAGAAGACAAGGAAGAGAGGAGTAACTGCGGAAAGTTAGCGAGTGAGAGGGGGGATGGCGAGACATACGTTTGATTTGAAGCGGAGGTTGTGTTGAATGCATACTGCAATGGAAGCGCATACTGAGCAGTCGTTTACGATGTTCTGAATGATGTCGGATGGGAGGAGTGGGAGGGATGATAATGCGTCATCTGGGCGCTTCCAAGTAGATGAAGGGGATACGGAACCAAGGGATGGTTGACCATCTGGATCATTGAAAGGACTTGAGTAAGAAACGGATGGGGATGATGTTACCAGAGGGATGTGATTATGGTTTATGAGGGAAGACTTGTTGAGAATTGAAAGTTCTAATTGAAGATTAGATTAGCGACGGTTAAAAGTTTGATTACTTGCGATGTGAAAAGTGGTCAATTGATAAGGGATCAAGATTTTTGTGCTGTTTTATCTTTTCAGCACGATCTACTGCCTTGGCAGCGTTGTTCCGGTATTTTGGATCGGCAGTACGGCTAATGTGTAGAAATGCGTCTGCTGCCTGTAGATAAAGCTTGAAAGCGTTGTTCCAGTCATTTTCTAGTTCAAATTTCGATGCTCTAGTATAAATGCTCTTGGAAAGTCAGATGAAAGCTAGCTTGTAGCAGATCTCTCTTACCTCTGCTTCAGCGATGGACATGTCGATGCCAAGACAAGTTGATCATCCTAATTCATAATCGGCCTGTACAAATAAATAATAACAATCTTATTGAGGCACGTGCACAACATCCCTTGGATCACCGGTTACTCAGGCGAACGCCTGTCCGGCAGACCCGGACTCCACGAATTTCGTTGTGGTTATGTTTGAATTCTAGATTGATTATCCGCTGAGTCTGGGGCTTCACTAGGTTCATCCTAAACCATCTGTCGTAAAGTTCTGCCATCCAGGCGCAATTAATCTGCCAAATCAATAGAACCTGCAAGTTTTGTCCCAAATAATATAAAAGCAAGCCCTAATACCTACCTCTCAGAGAGTAGTCCAGAGTCCCTTTTGCAAAACTTGTATCACTTCGTATAAATCATGCGTTTCCCCTTCCTCCTCCTCGTCACTGCTTTGGTAGCATGTATGTCTGTCACTGCATGCCACCATACAGGCAAGAAATGCGACAAGGAGAGTGAATGCTGCACTGGCTTGAAATGTCTATGGGACGGCGACAGGAAAGTGAGTATGAGCAGTTTGCTTTGCATACATGATTCAACCCCGTTGCTCACCTTGCACTTTGCAATGTACATAGGGTCACAAAACCTGCCAGTAGACTGCTTACCGATGGGCTGACAGCCTGTCCATGAGCACATCTAGACAGTGCGTCGTTCTTCTGCTTTCACATTGGTGCTGTGGCTGATGGCACAATAAGTAGTTTGTTGCTGACTCGGTCAATCTGGTTGTTCCTGGAGTCTGGGCAATTTTCATGGATAATAGAGGCGCCAATGAATTAATTTGAATGCTCGATGTTGAATAACTTGAAAAAACGTGAGGAGAAATTTGTATTTGTGCTGCATCGTTCAGAGCTTGAGTGTTTATTGCCGAACTATGCATTATGTGCATAGCGGCTGATGCAGGAATTGACCGGTGACCACTGCTAATGGGCGTGTCAAAGCACATTTTCAATGTCCATTCAACATCGTCTCTACAACTCACCACTACCAAACACCATCATTGGCGCAGTTGACGCGTGTGTTGTTCATCACTCGACACTAAAAAGTAGTTGCTCGGGCTGAATAATTGACGACTGCAAGAGACAGAAGAACTTCGACATGTATGCACATTGTACCTTCTTGCGCGCATCGGACTTTTTGTATCATAATGATGCAAAAAAATGGTGAATGCAATATGCGTGGAATCTTCAGTTTGCAACGTGCGGCGGCAACAGGCACTGACATCAATTTGCATAGTCGGAGACTAATTGAGTGAGGATACAACGCCACCTCTAGACTAAGGCAGGGTTGAGAGAGGACATGGAAAAGTAGACTCGGGCGAGTGGATGGCCAATGCGTTATTCGAGTCATTTTCTAGTTCAAATTTTGATGCTCTAGCATAAAAGTTAGTTGATGAGATGCAGCTAGCTTGTAGCAGATTCGGACGTCGAAACGTTGATCATCCTAATTTAGCAAGACATGTACAAATAAAGAACAATAACGTTATTGTCATTGACGACTCTATTGTGCTAGGAATATTTGAGTGCTACAATGAATTCTAATGTCAACGTTCTTCACGCTAGCGACGATGACTTCAAAGTTCCGTGAAGACTTTGATATCGAAAAATCAACGCCGGCTCGAGATCGATTCACGAAATTATTATTCGACTTGCGTATGCCAGAAGAGCTCGCTGAATGGCCACCTCTTCACGTTCACAAGCGTAAATGTAACAGGGCACGCAACCGCACTTTGTGTTGTCTCCTCATCATCGTACTACTGTTTTTAATTGGGAACCTCATCTTCCTCAACGTTCGCGTCCTATCCATGAACGCAGTCACACCTTCCAGCACGTCTCTCTCTGCCAATGCTCAACAGTGCTTGTCCCAATACACCCTCAACGCACCTTCCAGCCCTTCCTCCTACCCATGCTCAACTTGCTTGCCAACCCTCCAGACCGTCCCTTCCAACTGTCTATCTTCGAATCCTCAGAATGCACAACAAATACTAAATGCTGTACAGTTCTGTGGTCTACGCGCCATATTCGACACTGCCAACTCACAAGGTCAAGCATCCCTCGGTTGGGTGAACGACGTCAAATTCTGTGCTTGGAATGGCGTTACATGCGATGGTTCCGGTAGAGTAGCAAATCTGTCAGTTCATTCCATGAAAATCGCCTACTGCCACTCACCTACATATAGACAATTAACGTTCCCTGGAGTACCAGCAACATTACCGAATGAACTCGGTGCGCTCACTGGCCTCGAGTCTTTGCAAGTCATCGGTGGTAACAGCATACCAGGTATGTCCCTGCATCCTATTATTAACGCAATCTCACATATTTGTAGCTGGAGCGCTCCCTTCCTCGTTCACCAACCTCACCAACCTCTCCAATCTCCATATCGAAGCAACTTCCATAACACAACTCCCAGATAACCTCTTCTCCTCCCTCACTTCAATCACAACACTCACCCTCATTCGCAACCCCACAATGGGTCCTTCCCTCCCCTCCTCCCTCACCCAACTCCCACTCCAGAATCTGTAAGTCCCCTCCATTCCTTCCTAATCACACCTAACCACCCTCCAGGGCAATCAACTCCCAATCCCTCACCAACCCCCTCCCAACCCTCTCATCCAGCCCCGCCCTCCAAGCGTCCCTCAAACTCCTCGACTTGTCATCCACCTCCCTCACAGGCCCCATCCCAAACACCATCTCATCCTTCCCATCACTCACACAACTCTTGCTGTCAAATAACAACCTCCAACCGCCCTTCCCGACAACCTTTCCACCGTCATTGCAGATCCTCAATCTCCAGAACAACACGGCCCTCACTGGGACAGTTCCAAACTCACTTTGCAATAGCACGCTTCTTACGAGCTGTGAGTTGAGGAGTACGGGGTTGAGTGGAGGCTGTGGGTTGTGCCAGCTCTCGTGATCGTTGTGTCGTTTTCTTGCTTGCTTTGTTTTGTTTTGAACCTTGCTTTTACGTCCCACTCATGATATTACTTCCATCATTCGTTATAGATGGATGAATGGACATTTCACTCGCATACCTACACTTCTGACTCCTGTAGCTTTACTGCATAGAATAATCCCACTTATGATTCCAAAACACGCCGTGGAGTCTTCGAGTGACTACTTAAAGGAGGGAAATTAAATTTGCCTAGACCCATGCTTCCTTAAAATCCACTTCGCAACACCAAACGACCAAACAAGCACCGCTACGAATTGATAACCATCAACCCCCATGCTACACACCGCTGCCAGTCGATATATCCACGCGCTCCTGGAAAGCGATCGAAGTCATACCAGTTGCTACGTCCGAGTCGGCCATGAGCTTGGCGTAATACTCTCCGCCAAGGATCAGACGTGGTCCTAGCACGACCGAGACAATCTGCAGAAACCAAAGACAAATCTTGCTTCCCAGGGAATATTGGTCCCATAGAAACGATAAATGATGAACTGAGGTCGGTGAAAGGTTGACATACGTACCCCTGAGTTCGTCGGAGAAAAATAAGTGATGGATTGGAAGCAAGAGACGATAAAAAAGCTAGCATCGTGACATGATCCAATCCCTTAGCGGGAAAGAACTATATTCACAATATGAACTCACCCCGTAAAGTAGAGCATGTGAGTTTTCATCAACACCGTGAAACAGTCCCCCATGATACCTCGTGTTGAATGATGTCGCAGTTCACGGAAGTGTTTTATAGCGATCCACAGTACGAGGATCTCCCACGCAGTGGTGAGCATCCAAGTAATAGAAGTCAGAAGTATGGCATCTTCCTCATAGCCAACCGAGCACTGATAAGTGCCAGAGAGAATGAACACCTCTGGTATTCATCTGAGCCCCGTACACGATTTTTCGTCCACATTTGAGTGTAACTTACCCCCTGAAATATTAATCGCTAAAACGACGCCAACCACTACGTCGAAGATATTGACAGCCAGGAAAATGACGATGAGAAATATCAAGATCTTTCCGGATTGATGCATGGCATGCAACCTTAGTGATCATGATAACTTGTGAGATGTTTCAGTAAGTCACTGTGGCCTTGTAACTGAAAATCTCACCGCACAGCATTGGAAATACCAAAACACTCGTCCAATTCAGTACGACGTACAGAATCCAGCCTGACGAATCCAGTTAGTAATGCATCAGGTACACTACAAACACACTCACATCTGTGGCAGTCGTTATAGTGAACGAAGATGCCAGGAATTACACTCACCCCTATGGTGTCGCAGCTAATTGGTGAGGGATCTGGCATAGGTGCAGAAAACTCACTTCATCTGTCACGGGAATTGTTGGAACACCGCCTGTATACCAGTCAGAAGCAAAAGACAGTGAATGAGAGAAAACTTACTTAGTATGTTCGCACTGATTGTGTTAGCACGACAACAATACTAAACCTTCGAACCATACACAGCATATAATATTCCAACATAACGCACCTAGGATATTTGCAAGAGTCGGTACGGGTTTAATTGCCAACCACGCCCATGATGTAGGCTACATACATTCAAATACAGCACGGTCATAAGGGACCAACGTTGCCTCTACTCCAAATCAATGTTATTTTTCTGACGTGGAACTCTGCTCACCCAGACTAGTTCGACCTATAAAATCATTCTTAGCGAAATGACTGCTTCAGTCACCATCAACATACCTCTTGTCCGAATGTAAGCGCTGTAAATACATGTAGGATATCACAAGTTCTTGAATAGCGTCACACTTACCCCAATCATACACCACTCCAACAGAGGCGGCAACTGTGAAACGCAGCCAAAGTTAGATCGAGACATTTGCAGCGTCATCTCCACGAACCTACAAAATAGCCGAAAATTTGATATGAATTGAAGGCCGGCCACCATGTGGGATCATCTGAGACTATGGCCACGCTGTTAGAGGGTGGGTGAGGCGACATGTGACGATGACATTCGCGCTATATATATGAACTCAAACCAGGCACCCAACGTAGACTCGGATGTTGATCGTGAAGCAGTTCAATGCGCGGGCTGAATACTTGAACACCGCAAGAGATCAAAGAGCTTTGACATGAATGTTCACTGTACCTTCTTGCGCGTGTCGGACTTTTCGTATCATAGTGATGCAAAAAACGGTGAGTGCAGTCTGTCAGTTTGTAACGTGCGACGGTGACAGGCATCAGTTTGCACAGCCAGAGATAGGAGTCCTAGTTGAGGAGCGGTGGTGACAGGTCCATCAGTTTGCACAGTCGAAGACATCCTAGTTGAGAAACCGTGATTTATATCTGGTGAAGATACAACACCGTCTCTAGATTAAGGCAGCGCTGAGAGAGGACATGGAAAAGGGAGAGTTGGGAGCACTGTTATGATTGTAGGAAGCCTGACTCCAAAGGCAGGTTTCGTAAAACCTGATCGACGAGCCTCAGCAGCGTCTGTATCCCAGGGCTCTTGTTTGTATAGCTCACCCCGGCCACACAACTGTCAAGGCACAAATGGAAATGAAGTAAATGCCACAAAGTACAACTCACATCGAGCTCCGGGCTGCAAATGCACACTCCTCGATGTTCAATGTTCAATACCACATGCATATGCTGCTTTCCACTCAAATACTCGCTCCAGGGACCGGTCGTCTAGTGCGCACTGGCAGTCGCGTGTCCCACTTCGGAGTCCCATCCTAACAGCATCCATCAATTACACGATGGATTTGGCATAGCGCGTGTTCTCATCAAAGCACTGATAGCCGCCATATGATTGCCCTCGTTCCTGTGATCCTACAGCCCAACGACCGAGGTGGCAAATGCCAGAAAATAGCGAACGTACAGGGCTGTGGATAGATGATGTGGGACTCGTATGCAAGTGTGACGACGTTGCACACAGTACTGTAACTCGCACGTACTTTTCTGTCGCGCGATCGAATTTCAATTCTGAATCGCTTCGATTGCGCTCGTCGCTATGTCGATGGTGCTTGGCACTAAATGAGCCGCACAACTGGATACTGCTACGTGGTATCTGCCAGAACATGAAAACGAATGAAATACTCAGTGGATGAGCTTTCCCTATTGTTCATGTTCACGCCGATGAGTGGATGCTTTCGGTGCAAATGCATGCGGTAATCCTCATTAGCACGAATGTCAAGCTGCACTCGTGTTTATGCGGATGTTCGTCATGGTCAGTGCTCTTCGCCCTTTCCCTACCTCTTCACTACCTCCCTAGGCCTTGACGACTTACAAGCCTGGATCCTGATGCTAGCTACTGATGTCGTGCGACTCAAGAACGAGAACGAAATTCGAACTATACAACTCTTACTCTTGGAACTCGGGAGCGTAGCGTGTTTGGTTCCTAAAAGTTGAGTTTGGATTTGGGAATTGAGGTTCACTTTAGCTCCGATCGATCCGTCATGGCACCCTGGGTCTAAAACTGCACTCGTGCTGGTGTCCATGCAGATGGCCTTCATGCACACTCCAGTACCCGCCTCCCTGGACAAGACGAGACGCCTTGCGACTGATGCATCCTGACAGTCCGTCTCATAGTAGAGTGCTGGTTTGGGTATGTATCCGTTGTCTTGTCCAAGGTCCGTCATCAGACTCTTTCTCGATATTATTGATATCAGAATTTAGGAAATACATGTACATCTCATAGGGTAGGCACGAAGATGTATGCTCATCTCATTGCTCGACTTTCAACTTCCTTCACGTGCCTGCGCCCGCTCCGACGCGATGCAGCAGATTTCCTCTTTGCTCTGGTAAGGGGTTACTAGTAATAGTTGTGGCCGCGCATGAATCAAGTCGCGGATCGTCGTGAATTGAAACTGGAATAGGGATGGTGGTAGTGGTACTGGCGTGGTTTCTTGGCGTAAGATGTGAGTTGCTTATTATCTCCCTATTTCATGGGCGCTAGAATGCACACAGGAACAATACGACGTTCTTCTGCAGCCACTACTACATGGTATCAGTCCCTTCCCCTGTCAGTATATACAGAACTGGGGTAGATGGTCTTTTTGCGTCTTTCTTGCTCATCGAATGGGACGTCCACCTTTTGGTGTATGTTTGTGTTAAGTAATCATTTTTGTGGATCACCCCGTACTAATTTGTAGCACCTATAGCAGCCTGTAGCACCTGTAGTTGGTTGCTACAGGAGTTGCCGTAGCGCTATATAGTTCGCTGTGTGGCTATATAGCTGTGTGTAGTAGGGACTTGACACATTGGGCTACAGGTACTATACTGACTATATAGCTCTGTGTAGTCATGGGTATTTTTCCTGATGTATCCTACAGAAACTGGCTGTATGACTAGTTTTGTGTGGCAGAACGATGTTTCCTCGACATCAACTTTTGTGGATTCTGCTCTGTCGGGAGCGAGATATACTAGCTGTGGTCGTGGCCATGAATCAATGATCAGCAGGTACAAACGCGATATCACATCCAAGCTGTATGAACCCGCTATGAATGCGCGACACAGTCAAAATTGTGGTGTTCACCCAGTTTCTTGGGGTGTATTTCGACATGTGAGTTACCAGCAATGCTTTCCGTTTCTGCATCCCTTCTTCATGACTCAGAGCATTATGAGCATATGATGACACCCACCCACCATTGTCATTGTCTATTGTCAATTGATTTCTGGTTTCTTGAAGATGGATGACTGGCCACAGTACTAGTGCGTGCTTTCCTGTAACAATTTGGGCGACCATTTCTCAGTGCGTCAATTTACCGTGTTACACGTAGAATGATCTCATCTACCTTGTGATGATTACGTCGCGAGGAACCTTAGACTGACTTCAGAGATCACTTCGAGCGAGTGGGTGGGTGGCGGTGCTTGCACGTCTTGTTTTAGTACTACCACCATACCAGTAATCGTGCCCCATGCTCATCATGCCCGCCTTGCCCGTCATTTCTTTTTATCATTCCAAACAACCAATATCACCCGAACATTGTCACCTAGATCTTAAGTTTTCTCAGGGCGTGGCCGAAATTCGAATCGATTTCGCCTCAGGTGCGCGCCGCTATGGTACTGTTAGCGGGGTGGTCGGCATAACCATAACTGGTACGTGCTCGCATGGATGGTGGAATATGGATGCTCATCCACAGGTAGTTCATATAGACGGGCCGCACTGATCTTCATGTGGATGGGAGCGATGCTTGATACTTATACTCGTCCTCATGTGGATGCGTGCAATGATACCCGGTCCCACATCTTCACGCGGATGCCCGTGATATCCCTGCCAAGTACCTTCTCACCCCCTCCATACAACTTGAACTTGAGAAGCTGATGCTAAACAGGAACGAACTCTTTTGGGCAAGGAAGCGCGATGCGGCGTCTGGCTCATAAAGGTCCGTACGTCTGAGGTTCGCCATGTATGATTTATGCGTTATCATACTCGCTCCTGATAAGTACTTGGAATATCGATCACTGCTCGCCCATTCTCTTGTGCTAAACTCGTACTCCCTGGCACATTTGGACTTGTTCTGGTGAGGCGTTGGTCGTGGTCATGAACTACTGAACGTCAGGCACCCCAAGATCATATCGATCTTACTGAAATTGGGAACCCGGATTAAGTACTACTGGTGTTGCTTCCAACTTGAACGTATTACATGTGAGTTGCCAGTATACCCTCCCCAGTTCATCTACACTAGAACGCACACAAGAAACAGGATGAAGCTCCTTCCGCGGCAGTTGTTGCTGCATGCCGGTCCCATTCACGCGCAGAATCTAATGGCGCAGACGGTCTCTTATGTCACGAAGTATGCGCAGAAAGCCTGAGGGCAACCCGGTGATATTAGTACTAGTGACGTTGCACCTCTTCTTGTTTAGTACCACTGCACTCATTCTAATGCATGGTTCACCGTGCTTGTTATATCTGCCGCGCATCTCACACTTTGTTCGCATTTCTTTTTCATTCCCCTCTTGTTCCGTCGTGTTGGAGTGCCAGGGGTCCTCCTCGTATGTCTTCGAACTATTTTGAAGTACAACTGTGACTGCCGGTAGAATTGGTAAAACTGGGCAGAACCATCATGATGTTCTGCCAGTACTATGTTATGCGTTATAACTGGTTCAATGTCATAATTTCTGGCGCCCATAGATTGTTCGATCGAACCAATTGCTAACTGAGCTCTCTCGGGCTGTTTGAGCGTAGTCGCGATCCCACACGCGTTTATTCTCGTTTATTACATAACACGTTCAACTTCAATGCACACGCTATCAGAGTCTAACACAGCGGGGGTTTCAACATTTTACCACATTTTACAAATAGTGAAATCACATTCGAAATGCAATCTAGAGCGCTCCAGAGAGGTCTAGAATGCTCTAGCCAGGTCTAGATCTGCTTTTGATTGAAATTTTGCAAGAGGTAAAATGTCCAAACCTCCGATGTGTAAGATTGGTGCGCAATTATCAATTAAACCATCCTTAACCATTCCGGACATGATGCATGAACATTGATGCGGACGCTTGGAGTACGACATCGTACACTCCCAAGTTGGTGTTGTCAGCGCATAAGAGCCTGATCAGGCCGAGCAGAAGCTGGATGGACGGCGATGGGAGAGTAATCTTGCTGTCAGTCTTATTCTCCTCCTCTCCCGAGTTTCGAGCATCCATCCTGAAATCGTGATTTGTAGGCGTATTTCTACATACCTCCCAGACTGAAATAGGGCCTTCTGCTCAATCTGGACAAGTATCATCGTGCTCCTAAAATTCTCTGATACTGGTCACTGATGGTACTGAACGAAGATTCTACCCTATTGTCTACATTCTATCCGCTTTGGAACAGGTCAAGTTGAATGGCAAGGAGAGACGCCACGTCACGGGCATTACGTGTATCTAGAGATCACGAACTGGAGCATGGCACGTATCTGCGTCGTGCTCGATCTTGTCTCGTCGTTGGCATTAACACGGGTACCTTTATAGGACTTAGAGACTCACCCACTCAGTTTAGAAACGCGGCTCAACCCTCCGCGCAAACAGAAACAAACTCCCAAACCTCGTTCGAATTGTCATATCATCCGTAAATAACTTCGACACATACATCAACTCAAACGCGCCATTATGTCCGCGGTCGACTCTCAATATGCACCACCGCTCTATCGACTACTCGTTTTGTGGTCATCTATCTAACCAGCACCGATCATGCACCACTCGCTTTTAAAGACTTCCCACACATCCTAGCGCATCCTGTACATTTGAATGCCCCCCAAGGTCAAAAAAATGCTGGGATAACTTTTTGTACCACAGAAAATACCCCGCGCCTGTATAGCATGCCAATCGGGCGCTGACATGAGCATCGGGCAGCTCTCACTTGCCGAATGGGGGAATTTTGCGATGAGTACCGTGATAGGAGTGAGTGTGTCCTCGGTACGTCGTCCCGACTAAGTATTTCAAAAGATATGTTCATCGACATGCCCTTAATAAAGCCAAAGAATGACTTCAACAGCCGCAGGTACTGGATTATGACGAGCTGTCGAGAAGCCTACAGAAGCATGCCTCCCCGCATGATAAGTCGAAGTCGCGAAATAATACTTCCTGGAACTTATACTTAACTTGGGAATATTCACACCTGGAAGCGTATCGGATTGAGACCTCGAGGACACCAGGTATAAATTACTGATCTACACTACCCAATACCGTTGTGCCAGGTTCTACCATCACTTTCATTCATCCCCGTGTAAAATTTTTCTATCGTAACGGTGTCGGCTGACTCCGCCTCCTGCATGCACATGATCTTTGCTTATACTAGATGCGAAGCCTAGTATCAATTTGCTCAAGGTACCCCATTGGGTGCCATTCAATATTTAATCGATGGCCATACCAGACACTCCACATTGGTTCCCCGCTCCAGTGGATTCCGCACCATTATCAACTCTGTTTCTCACCTGAACACCACAAGGAAGAAGCTTGTCGACTCTTCCTGCTGTGCTTTTGTTTCTGAACGATGACCGCTCTCAGTGATGCGAAATCAGAAGCGGCTGATACCTCCTCTGGTTTACCCAGTCATGCCCGTGATGATCTCGAGAAGAGATTAGTGAGGAAGATCGATCTACGTATGTCTGTGATCGTGCTTTTGTATGCCCTGAGCACTGTGAGTTTGAGTTCTTTATTATTTGGTGCTCACCGCTGGTTAGATCGACAGAGCGAATATCAGGTACGCGTCTTCATACTCGTTTTATATGATATTTCATACCATCCACAGTACCGCACGGTTGGCAGGTTTTGAGAAAGACCTGCACCTGCAGGGGAGGCAATACGCGACGATCTTGTCTATCATCTATGTGGGATTCATTGTCATGCAAGTGCCAGCGTAAGTTGCATCCTTCGTCTAGGGAAAGTTTATTATGACATTTCTTTCAGGAATATGTTTCTGCACTGGCTAGAGAAACCTGCTATCCTGATTCCTTGCAGTATGGTGATGTGGGGTATAGTATCAACATTAACAGGTTAGTCGACACCGGCCATTCATAACCATGAATGCTAATCGTACCCAGGGAGCGCACAGAAGTACACATTCTCATTTTTTGTCATTGTGGTGTCTGATAGTTGGACCCAAGTTATACCGAGGTTCTTCTCGCCCGTTTACTTCTTGGTTTTGCCGAAGCGCCCTTCTTCCCTGGCACCATATTTCTTATATCAGGATGGTACAAGCGAGACGAGCTCGCTACGAGAGCGACTCTTGTTACTTGTGGAAGCGTGCTCAGCAGTGGGCTCGGAACCCTGTTTGCATCTGGTATACTTGCAGGCATGCAAGGAGTACTTGGTCAAGCCGCGTGGAGGCGAGAAACTTTTGTCTCTGTCATTCGCTGAAGCTGACATATCTGCAGATGGTTGTTTTACATCGAAGGCGGCCTCACCGTCATAGTCGCGATTTGTGCGATGTTTATACTCCCTAATTTCCCTCACAACACCAGATGGCTCACTCCGGAGGAAAGATCACTCGCTATCTCTCGCCTTGCAGATGATGGAAATGGAAGAATGGACGGGCCTGGGAAACAGACGACCATGAAAGGATTGCGGGATGCTTTGTCCGACTGGAAGGTATGGTGGTTTACAGTCGCGCTCATTGTCGATCATATCGCGCTCTCATACGGCATGTACTTCCCAACGCTCGTCGCGACTATGGGATATGATACGACGGTGACTTTGCTGCTCACTACTCCTCCGTCGGTGCTCGGCATAATTGGTGCTTTTGCTTTTTCAAGGTCGATATACTATTTTTTTCTATCTCGAATCGCGTCTTATGGACGATCAGGCTCTCTGATCATACGCATAAGCGTTTCATATACATTTTTGCGTCGAAAGTACTCGCTGCCATTGGATTTACTGTATCCATTTGTACGGTGAGCACGGTAGTGCGCTATGGTTCTATGTAAGTACTCGCTTAATAGAGTGATGCCTTGTGTACTCAGATACGTGCAGGTTTCTGATGGCTTCAAGCGTCGCCGGACAAATGGTGCTCTGGGCATGGATAAAAAACACTTTTGCCAGAGAACCTGCAAAGCGAGCTGTTGCTATCGCTATGATTAGTGGAGTGTCTGCGGTGGGGAGTATCGCCGGATCGTTAGTGCCACTGATCTCCCGCTATCGCTGATTATTTAAAGTTTCTCATAGGTACATGTGGCCTCTCAACTGGGCCCCGACATATCGTTATTCCTATGCCATCTGCTTCGGAGCACTTGGGGTGTCGACGGCCATGCTTGGTGTCATGCATTTGCATTTGAAGCGGGTGAATGAGCAAATTGAAAGAAACGAGCGAAATGCACAGGATATCAACGACCTGCAGGTCCCTGTTGGTTTTAGATATCTGGTGTAGTCAACGATCCATGCGACTCTCGCACTAAGTACATGTAGGTGAAACCACTGCTCATCCTACCGATGATTGGTGTAAGTAAGCCTAGGCTTACGACACACTTACGATTTTTTATCTTTCCATCTTAGGCATCGCTCACGTGCGAACACGTCACTTTTTTTTTTCATTTCCCCCGCAAGACAATGTAGCTTTGTACCGCTCCACTATAAAATTTACGTGGACTTGTAGCGACTAGGGTTGTTGCTTGCAATATTACTAAGCAGATTCATGCAGATTGCCAGGATTGCGTGGATGTAGGCTCCTTTAGGATGATGGCGTTCAGCGAGACACGAGTCAGGCAAAGCTTCGTCGAGCGTGGATAAGGGTTCTGCAGAATGTTTAGACTCTACAGACTGTTGCCATGCGATTGACTGACTTTTCTTGTGCAGCCGCGAGTACGAGTGGATGCAATCTCCATGAAATTTTGTCTTTACATATTGCGATGATATTATTCAAAGCTGCGCCAGAGCATCATCGAGAGACACCGACATGGATTATCGATACATGTTGAATGTGCACAATTGAAATCTTGCTACTTAATGGCATTGGTGTATATTTGGTTAGTCTATCAGTACTAGTCGCCGTCAGATTTCAAGGGGTGGCATATGACCTTGCAAGCAAGGTGACTCTTTTCTTCATTTTCTATCAAACATCTTGTCGTACACTCGGTTGTTTATCGCATAGCTCTGCTGCATAAAACCACGCCATCCCGTTCTGTTAGTAGGCGCGCAGGCATCACCACGGAATACCACACAACAGCCTACCAAATAAAATCATCCTTCTTCACCAGTCGCACATTCAGCGGCACCTGTGGCGTTACGCCATCCCCGGCGGGCGGCTTCACTACAGGAATATGAAATGCCTGTAGCTTCCATTGAATCTCCTTCGCGTGGCCTTGTGCGTTCCGCTCTGTCGGGAGGGAGAAGTGCAAACGCATCACGAGGGTTGCAATAACTTGTTCTAATCAGGAGCGTTATTTTTTTAACATCCACACACGAAAGTATGGACATACTTAATTCCATTTCAGCGAATTTGAACCCTCTGTAAAAATAGGAACCAATTGGCGGGGGTATGACATGCGAGGAATTAAAAAACTGACATGCAGGAGCGGCTACCACCGAGGAACGTCATCCTATGCACATTTAAGCATATGAAATTTGCTGGGAAAAGCGCTGTGAGTACTCACATGTTGGAGTACACACCAGGAAACCGTACACTATCCTTGACGCCCAGAACAGGCGCAAATCTTGACGTGAACGCAGCATCTTTCCCATCCATCGAACAATTCGCCTCTTGTGTCTCCGTGGGAGCAGTAAAAGAGGATGAAAGCCACCGCTCAGGACGCCACTCATTCGCGTCAGCACCCCACATTTCTCGGTGGCGATTCGCAGCGAGGATGGAGATGATTGTATAAGCGCCCTCCGGGATTGCGACGGTAGACGTGTACCCACCAGACCGGGAACGTGTGGGGAATTGTAAAGGGAGGGTCGTTGCTTTGGACGTTCTGTGGTGCGCCATGTATAGTGAGTTCTCTACATGGCAGGGGAAGGGGAACGTACACTCGGCTCATGAGTGGAAAAGAGGGATAGAGACGGAGGGTCTCTTTGACGACGCCGTCGAGGAACGGTAAGTTCATAAGGACATCGTAGGGCAGTTCTACGGATGACATGTCACCGTCTTCTTCAATTACATTTGTGGCATTGCAGATTTCGCTCCTTAGTCTCGCTTGAGCGCCAGAGTGTTGGGCAAGCAAGTAGATGCAACGGGCAAGCGCAGAGGTGGTTGTGTCGAGGCCGGCAAATACCATGACGCTGCAACAATATGGATCAATGTTTTTAACGCGCAGCAAAACGGAAAGACCTACTTCATTTGTCCCAACAACTCATCATCCGTGAGCCGTTCCGTGTTGGACGACACCACATTGGCCTTTACTGTGAATTATACTTGAGCGAGGATGTTCTCGATTACCCAGGGAACTTACGCATGATATCCATCATTGACGTCATCGAATCACTGTCTCTGCACGCAGTGTCAACAGGGTCCGGCATTTCTTTGGCTTCCATGGCCGTCTTTTTCTCCGCAAACGCCTTTCGACTGGCACTATCCATCGTATCCACAGTGCGTCGCATCTCCCGTACGTCTGCCATAAACTGCGTTGGGAGCCAGGGCACCGTGACCAAATCAAGCAATTTCTTCGCCCAATACGGGGAGCAGTATTGCATGATGATCACCGCGATTAGCCGTACCTTCATGAGTTTTCCGAGCAAGGGGCTGCAATACATTATTGTACATATAAGTTCAGATTCAAATCTGACGAGACGCACCCGATCTTCCGCAATGCTTCCGGGTACGGGTCATTTTCTGCTGCTGAAAGGGTGTCAGATGGGTACCCGAGGATACCTTGGCAGACGCCGTCAAGAGCGCAGCGGGATAGCCATGGGAGGATGTCGATCTCTTTGTGAGCTGTACGTTGAAAGGTCAACGGAGATTATGTGCAGAGCGCGAGATCGTGGTACATACAACCGTCAGCGGGAACTTTGGATGCGAGGGTAGATGTGAGTCTGTCTGAGATGGGGTGTAGTATAGAGAGGAGTCGTCGCATGTTTGAGGTTGAGAAGACGGGGTTGAGAAGTTTGCGTTGCCGGCGATGTTGCTCTCCTGGTGAAACAGTGTTAAAAGAAAAAACATATTTTGGAGAGATATACCTCACCGACGGTGGATATCAAGCCTTCACCGAAAATAAGTTTATTGAACCTTTATAGTACCGAGTCAATTCAGTATGAGAAAGCAAGAGGATACTGACATGATGAAGAAGTCGGGCTCTTCAAAGATGTGCTGGTCTTTGACGACCATGTGATACAATGCGCGTGGGTCAGACACATATACAGTTTCCTAAATGACGCAAGTGCGTAGAAGGTGATGTGCACTAGTCATGAATGGACGACTCACGCCGAGCGGCCCATGCAGCCTCACCGCCCCACCATATTTCTCTGCAATATGCACGCAATAGTCAACGCCACCTTCAAAGAGAGACGAGACATTGCCTATGTACATGTCAGACAGTCAGACGGGGTAGTCGAATGTCAATAAGGACTGAATTGAGAACGTACCTGTCAGCCAATTCCCCCCGTTCGGTCCATCGAGGTCGATGCCGTGGGGTCGTCGTAACAGGAACACAAGGGCCTTGCAGAGAGCAAAAGAGAACGAACTGAGTACGCAGATTTGGATCAGAGACATGGGTTGAAGGTGAGAGAGGTTAGGTGATTAATATTAGTGAAGCCTCAGCGTATCCTTGCGTATATTTTAGTGCGCAGGCCGCAGTTTAATATTCAATTCCAGGACCACCCAAAACCCAGTAATGATTAGCTGTTGCACACGGTCACCGGGCTGTACCTTTCAAGATCAACAGGCTCGGTCTCGGACGCGGAACCGTGACCGAGGTTATAACCGGCTCGGTGGCGTTACCATGCTGTGTTGACTTACTGCGCTCAGAATACGGACTCGGACTTACCCGACTCATTCAAATCAGCGAAAGCCGACCTGTCCAAACCGAGTTCAAAAGTCGTTCTGAACAACTTGCGTTTGGTATAGCTCAGGGCACACGTTCGTAAATGTCGTCTTGGCTTACCTGAGAGAAACATACCATCTTTGGACGCTTAAGTAACTGCCAGTGTAGTAAATCATTGGTTTCCTTAACCCAACATGATACAAATATATAAAACACGTCAAATTTCCGAAGAGATACATGTATTA
Organism: Suillus americanus; assembly: GCA_016695465.1. NCBI lineage: Eukaryota > Fungi > Basidiomycota > Agaricomycetes > Boletales > Suillaceae > Suillus > Suillus americanus. Next base: position 372,327 of record MU177894.1, read on the forward strand.
GCTAATGTAAACCTACAATTAATGGTATACATGCATTTATTCGAAACTGAAATCAGATAATGCATCATTGGCGTGCTCCTGCGAGCGCCCACAAATAACTATGCTGTCTTTAAACTCGTCTATGATAGCTTGTTCAGCAACACCAAGCCCATTCAAGTTCGAAAGAATCTTTGAAAATGTAGAAAAGGTCATTTGGGGAGTGATCTTACCCGTTGCAAGGTGCAGCTTGCCCTGTTCTATCAGCACTGACTCTGTCATCGCGCCAGCCACACTGATAGCATAGTCTAGTTGGCGGCGCAGTGATTTGTCGAGAAATGTGTGTAGTTGGAAAGTCGAACACCATATAAATTGTGTGAGGATATGAAGGATGAACTGATTGTTGAATTTTGTGTGGATGACAAGCGTGCCATCCTATCAAAATAAAATAAAATAGTGGTCTCGGAAACAAAGAAAGGCTTACTGCAGCAAATGAGTATTGGTGCATGAACACCAAAGGGTTGTCTACAACAAGGCACTGTACCTGATCAACACGAAAGGTATCTGGGGGGATATTGCAGCCCTGTGGAGGGAAGAGGGAGTATCCCATCATGACAGCCTGACAGATGATTGTGGCAAACCCAGTGTGAAATTTTGTCATTGCGTTCCAAACTCTCATTACATCCTTGTCGTCGGCTGTCCATTGAGTTGCAACTAGTAGGATCCAATAATCAATATAAGTAAGTAGTCGAGCATAAACACTTACTGAGAAGCGCTGGTATCCTAGGCCTCACTTGAGTAATGATACTTTTCACAATACATTTTTTGTCATCACCACATGACACCAGTGCATTGATAGTAAAGAAGATGGATACAATGAGCTCTTTTGAGAGCAAAATTGCCTCCTCACGAGTCTCTGGAGTGATAATGGTGGTGGAATCTTCAGCAGGCTCTGCAGGTGCCACCATTGTCGTTGTTGTCGACACCAGAGCATTGCCATGCGGTGTGGGAGGCATGCGTTGAGTTGTACAACACTGTTTATTAGATGTTCGAGCAGGCCTTGTAGTCTAGTATCGTCGAATTAGTTTCAATAATGCAGAAGCTAACAGTACTTACATGTATTACATGCGAGCCTGGGATCTCGCCCATTGACATAGTTTGCAGATGTTGGAGATCAGGTGGTGGTGCCA
>MU177894.1:376331-403441 GCA_016695465.1 Suillus americanus
AGTATTCAGAAATAAGGGACAATACTCGGGAAAGGGGCACAGCGCACGAGCTGAGGCCAAAGTCCTTCGGATCCAATACCCTTGAGTACACTACTTAACAATGCGCCCAGATATCGCGCACACTGTCATGCATCTCGCCCAACATAATGCGTCCCCTGAACCATGTCATTACACAGCCGCTAAACACGTCCTCAGATATCTTGCCAGCACTGTCAGCGCCCACACTCACTATGCATCAGGAAAATGTGGTAAGCCTATATAGCCATCCATAGCATTATAGCAAGCTATATAGCCACCATAGATCCAGAGCCCATATAGACAAGTGCCTGATTTGAAAGCACTGGTTTAACAGGTGAGTAATATTGGTTTATATCTGTTCATTGATTGTATGAAAATTCCAATACTATAGGAACACGTATTGGAAGGTTAAAGGTTATCTTTCGTCTACCACAACAAGTATATGGGTCTATTCAACCTGCTTGGACTAAAGACCCTTTGGCATATGCTGAGTGGTATACTCCTTTGAAACCTGCAGCAGAAGACTATCATGAGATGTATATGGTCAAGAAACCCTTACTTTCTTCAGACGGCTCATTGCCAGGTAAAGTTATTCCACTGTCTTCTATTAGACAGACTTGTCAGCTGGTTCCGAACTTTGGAACAACAATTCCTATGGATTGGACTTCTGATAATGTATTAGATAAATGTGATTTCTTCTTACTTAATTGTTTTACCTCCAAGTATGCTTACCAAACTTTATGGTAATACATAGACCTTTACGTTTTCCATACTAGTCTATAAAGCTGTGATAGCTACCCATAGACTGTATAGAGCTATGATGCACTATAGGGGCTATATAGAGGATGATTATCTATATAGACAAACAGTTTTTCCTGATGTGGAGGAGGCATTAATCCTGCCTTACATGGATTTAGTGACTCAGACTGGGTGTCATGCCCTGAGGATCGCATATCTGTATCAGGATATGTGTGGTTCTATAATGGTGGTCCCATCTCGCACTCCGCTAAGAAACAGACAACTCATGCCCTCTAATCAATGGAAGCTGAATACATGGCGCTGACAGCTGCGATTCAGGATGGTCTGTGGTTGAAATTGTTCTTTGAATGCATCAATGTTCCTCTCAAACTCCCTCTCCAACTATTCGCAGACAATGCTGGAGTGATCGCACTGTCCAAAGAGGCCGCAAATCACATTTGTACTAAACACATTGATTTGCATTATCATTTCATTTGCCGTCACATCGAGGAAGGAACATTTTTGCCAATATGGCTATCAACCCACAAAAACATCGCCGACATATTCACAAAGATTCTTCCTCATCCAGCATTCAATCAACATTGTACTGGTCTAGCTCTTGTGCCATTTGTTTGAGGGGGCACATGGGGGTCTGTTGAAGTGTCTTGTTGAGGGGGTGTGTTGTAGATGCAACATTGTCACTTGCATTTCTCAGTTTGTCTTTGTTGATATGGACTCGACATCATTTTTACCTTATAAGTCTTCTCGTTCTGATTCCTCATACCTCAGCAGTTCTTCCCGGATGCTGAGGTATGTTTTATCTTTTTGTTGCACACCGACTCAGTCTCACATTGTATTGTCTTTAGACTCTCTCTTTAGGTACTATTAATATTAAAGCAGTTCTTCCCAGATGCTGAGACTCTCTCTTTAGCCTCAATCTCAAGAACATTCTCTATTCCCACTGACTTTACCTTCTCACCTCAGGCCTAAATCCTACCATCCTCACCAATCTACTTCACCACTTTGATGGCCAATCCAGCACATAAACCATTTGCACTCCCCTCTGTGCCTGCACCTGTGGGGTGCACTGCAACTTCTTCAACTCCTTTGCCACTGCTGCAATCTTTCGTGCACAATTGAGGCTACAATGGTGCTGATTCCAAGGGACTCAGTGTGTAATCGGACCTTAGCATTGGATCACTTACATCATCCTGCGGACCCATTGCAATTAAGTCACTCAATGAGTTTGTTGGACAAGTATTTTAGACTCTTTGCTGTGTGATCAATAACCAGTGGTGTCAATTGGCACTGAACAGTATATAATTATAATGTATGATTATATTTATTAAAAATCTAAATATAGCAGCTGCCAGTCATGGCTAAATTGGCTGAGCTGAGCCCTTGAGTATGTAAGCTGTGCATTTATAACAGCTTGGCCAGCCACATTTTAATTTCAGCTGCAGTTGGGCTCAAAGCCAGAGCCACAGCAACACTAGTATGCCTAGGGATATGCATGGGTTTTCGAAACCTGTGCAGGTCTCGGGTGTGGGTACACCTGGGGTATGGGTGGGGGTCTGGTCCTAGACTACCCGTACCCCTACCCGTACCCTTGCCTCGGGTTGACATGAAAACGAATGTAGACTCGAAACTCCACTACTGTATAGCTGTCAAACTCTAATGATACTCACTACATAGATTTATGAATGATAATTAGTGCTCCCTACAGCCTACACACCATGCAGCTCAACTTGCTTTTGAAAACTGCTAAATGAGTCACCAAATTGACTGACAAGGCCCGAGCTGCTATTGAGGAGAAGCTTGATGGTGCCTCGACAAAGAAAAGGAAGAACCACACAAGTGGAGAAAGCATGGCGGCCATCAAATCCAAAAAGGCAAAAGCTACCCCACCAGATGGTTCTGGTGACAGACCATCCTCAGAAGACTCGGAAGAAATAACACCTCCACCGCAGCTGGCACCAGTACTGGTAGTACGCAGGGCCATTGTTTGAACCGAGGAAGAAGAGGCTGCTTTGTATGACGATGTTGACAATGACAATGATGCTGAGCGCCGATCATCCAGCCCAGATGTTGAGAGTGCTGCTGATGAGCTAAGTATGAGCACCCTTGTTCAAGCAAACATTCTCATTAATAATAAAAAATAGAATGGTTAATGAAAGAATGGACTTCACCTGTTTATGCATTCTTTGACCCAACACTGCGCATCATCGAGAAGGATGGTCAGCAGGCCCATGAGTTCAAGTGCAGTGCACAAGGATGCAAGACCACCATCCAAAGGTATTTGGACACAAAAAGATGCCCAGTCCACTGGAAATATGCGGAAACACGTTAAATCGTGTTGGGGTGATGTGGTACTGCAAGCTGCTGATGATGCTAAGGATGCCAGTGAGGTCCGCACAAAAATCATTCCGAGAATCCTGCAAGATGGATCAATAATGGCGTCCTTTGAACGCAAGGGGAAGGGGAAGGTGACATACTCCAACCATCAACACACCCGCGCTGAGACCAAGTAAGTCTTTGACACTATGCAGCCAGACAAATTTAACACAATGCAGAGCTGAGCTTGTGTGCTGGGTCTCTGAAACCCTGCGACTGTTCAAGATAGTCAAAGACTGAGGGTTTCAATCATTAATGAAAACAGGCTGACCAGAATACTACTTACCTTCCCCAACCACCATCTTGCGTAATGTATGGCTCGTTTTCACGTGCACTCGACAATGCATTGCTAAAATGTTGAGAGTTAGTGAATTAATGCTCAATATGTGTGAAACTGACTTGACTTACCAGGAATATGAGGGCAAGATCAGTTTTACTACAGACACTTGGACTTCCACCAACCATAGAGCCTTCGTGGCGGTATCAGTCCGTCTTGAGCACAATGGAGTCCCACTGAGTCTGCCATTAGACATTGTTGAAGTGGTGAAGGTATGTTGAAAGACTTACGAGGTGCCCACACACAATGACATGATGACTTGACCAGTCCCATACCAGTGCAAAAATTGCTGCAGTATTTGCGAAGGTGCTAGAAGAGTTTGGAATATCAGACAAGGTACAAGGCATTTAATAGAAAAAACTTACTTGCTAACTTGTTCCACAGATACTTAGTGTAACATGTGATAATGCCTCGAACAACAACATCATGGTTGACAGGCTTGAGGACTTGCTTCCTGACTTTGGGGGGGCAGCAAGCCACACATGGTGCTTCTTGCACACCATGAATCTGATTGCAAAGTCCCTGCTTCATGAGTTTGATGTAATGAAGAAGGCCGAGGCTGCGAGAGAAACAGATGATGATGTGGCGAGTGATACGAGTGATACGAAGTTCACTGACCTGAGCAATGAGGTTGAGCATGAGGATGCCAGTGCCAATGTTGATGAGGAGTTGCCAGATAATGAGGATGGTTGGGTGGACAAGGTAGTGCTGTTGAACCAGGATGTGTTACAGTCAACGTACGCCCCTATTCATTTTCTTACCTAACCTTGTATTACGTCACGAGCCGCCTTCATGCCGCCGCTAGACTTATCTCTTATCTTTGACTCGGCTTTCTTATCTTGTACAAACACCACGATCGCTGTGCCGTCGTTAGGTGACCTATTCTTGCTATCCCTTATCTATGACTCATCGCTTACGCGTCCCATTCTCACACCTGCCCTAAACATCTTGTAACCTTATATATACGCGTCTTGCATGTAGTAGTTCTTTACTTTAATCTTACTAGGTTTTACCTGGAACTTCCTTCGCTTAAGACCTCCAATCTTAAGTCGTCTGAACCGATATTCAAGTCGAGGACACTCTCCTTGACCTGTCTAAAGAACCCCTTGATCATCGAAGCCTTGACCTTATCTGAGAGTTCCCCTCTTAGTTACGGTTAACGCATCGTTGGATATTAGCTGAAGCTCTTATCGAGCCGCTACTATCTAGAACTATCCTAGTTCGTAACAGGATGAACGAATTGAGCTGCAAAGAGATATCCGACTGGTAAAGTTAGTGCTTTTGAAGGTAAGACAAAAAATACTCAAGTGCACCTCAATATTGATGGCTCCCTCTAGCTGCGCAAGCTTTCTTACAAACTGATCAATTCCACAACCATCTTGCTTCCTGCCTGGTGCAAAATCCTCCTCGACCTGCAAATGACTCCAATGAATATGCCACAGGACGTCTGCACCCGCTGGAACTCAACCTTCGATATGCTGGACTATGCTGTTGTCCATCAGGAAGCAATCGACACAGTCACTCAGTGGCGTGACCGAAAATTGTGCAAGTTTGAGCTTGTTGACAGCGATTGGGAGATTGTCAGCCAGTTGCAGGATGTATTGAAGGTAGGTGTGGGTCATTTACTGCACTGGAAATTGCTTACTAAACATGACATTCAAGATTCTCAAGGACGCAACTTTATTTTTCTCATGGGGGACGCCAAACCTTGCAAAGGTTATTCCCGCAATGGATTTGATTGACGAGCGACTCACCACCTACTCACACAACTGGAAATATTCCCCTTCTATCCATGCGGCTGTTCGCCTTGCAAAACGAACCCTCAACCGGTACTACCAGTTGACAGACAAGTCTGAGGTATACCGGATTGCTATGGGTGAGTCTTTTTTTGATTTAAATAATATTATGATACTGACCTTTGTTTATTTATTACTACAGTACTGCATCCACGCCATAAATTGGCCTATTTCAAGAACGCACAGTGGGAAGACGCCTGGATTGAGACTGCGGCCACACTTGTCCGTGACGAGTTTGAATGGTCATACCTTGAGGTGGGGATTCAAGAGAACGGTGATGATATCGAGGTGTCAAATACTACAGCTCATGAGGTATGTGTTTTTCTTTATTTTTGCACAGCTCATTAACTACAACTTGACCTTTTAGAATTGATTTGACAATATGCCAGCTCTGGTGCCACCCAGGTCAACTGACCTGGGGGATGAACTCGAGCGCTACCTCAATGCCGATATCGAGGATGTCCCCAATCCTATTGCCTGGTGGCATGAGCGCCATGCAGTATATCCCCACCTTTCTTGTATGGCCTTAGACTACTTAACAATACCTGGTGAGTCCATGCCTGCCCTCCTTTATGGGTTCGTTCTGACATGTTTTTTTACACTTACAGCTACATCAGTCGATGTTGAATGCCTGTTCAGCAAGGGACGCCTCCTTCTGTCTCACATGCGTTCACGTCTGACGGCTCAGTCTACTTGAGCACTCCTATGCCTCGGTTATTGGAGCCGCCTCAACCTCATCAAGACAGAAGATGTTGTCAAGATTAGTTCCCTACCTGATGTTGAGGATGCTAACGAGCAAGAGCTCAAGGATGGTTGGGACCGCATTGAGTAGCTACATAGTTTTTTTTGTAGTATTTCATTATATAGTATGCCATACCCTCAGGGTATACCCACCATGGGTGGTACCCTGGGTGTTATATCCTCGTACCCATCACTACACCCATACCCTCAGTGCGGGTATTGGTACATCTCCGGGTAAGGGTATGGGTGGCACCTGTGATACCCCAGGGTTTACCTGTGCACATCCCTAAGTACGCCACCTGCAAGTACAGTATGTATCTTCGCAGTATTGTTCATAATAGGAACTTTGACCGAACTTCTTGGTCTTGAAGGGATTATCCGTCTGGCCAACGTACATGTCACACCTTGGTCACAGCACATGAGGTTTGCTGAAAGCGCGCAAGGTCTACCTTAGAAGACACTGGAACCTCGGAGGCGGGAATCGGGAATCGGGACCCAATAAGGAAATTAAGTGCCACAGAAAACAGTGACTACAGAGGACACTTAAAATCTACGGAACCTCCCCACTAAAATGGTTGTCAGGGATTTGTACTAGTACACTTGTTGTACACCCTCCTTCTAGCCCAAAATACTGTTCGGAGGACATACAAATTCCCAACTTGAATGAGTGCCACGTACTTTGAGGCATCTGAGGAGCTCATCATCATGATTGGCAATTGCAACTTGAGGAGCTCACAAAATGTGCGTCCAAGACACACATGCAACTCGGCAGCACATGCTTTCATAGCACAATGCCTTCAAGTTGTATTGCCCCTTCCCTTGGGCCTTAAGCAGTCACCCAGTGCTAGTGAGGCCTTGAGGACCACTGAAGGCCACACTCCGAGGACCCCGAAGAGAAACACTTCAGTGTAATGTGCCCTTGTTGCCATCACTAGCATCTGCCACGTGTTGATGAAGCGGTTCAGGTGACTGATTCCACATAGTAGCCTTGGTCTCTGACGGTCCCAGCGAGCTTTTATATGACAGACTACAGCCCAGGCTCACGGCGCCGAACCAGGAAGGCAACAAAAAACCTGCATACCGAATAAGGTCAGACACGCTGCGGTGTCGAATCGAATGTTGCGTGCTAACGTGGTGCTGTCCGTAATCCCAGTATGCTATAATTGTGACTCCGCGCCCAATGAGACCTACAAGCCTGACTAGGGGGTAGAGTTTACTTCTTGATTGGAAAAGTGGAGAAACTATTTTAATTAAAGTCCCATTCCTGGGTGATGCGAGTCGCGGCACATCAATCATCAATGATATTGGACTCAAGAGGGCTAGTCACCTGGGTCGACATCGTCACTCGTTCCTAAGATCACCTAATTATCTTATTGACATCATTCCAGAGGTATGGAATTTCATCATGCAGTGAAGGTGTCACTTATCCCCCAATAGGGTTGTGCCAGGTTCTGAGATCAATGTTGTCGCAAGATTCCTGCTCCACTGAGCTCCGCTTTAACGCATCGCCAGGTAAAGTTGAAGTGAAGCAGAATCAAATTTCCCCGTCAATATTCAACCAAGTTTTCAGACGATTCGTGGCTGCGAGATTCCAAGTCGTACCATCCTTCTTACCTAGTGTCGCAAAGAAGAAAGTTATCGACTCTTCCCGTTGTGGTTTTAAACAATGACTACTCTCAGCGATGCAAAAGCGGCTGAGTACATGAACGACGACTTGTCCTCTGGCGTACCAAGCCATGCCCGCGATGATCTCGAGAGGAAATTGCTGAGGAAGCTCGATTTACGTATGTCTATAATCATTGTTTTATATGCACTGAACTTTGTGAGTCTCAGCTATCGTATCGATGTGTAACCTCGTACTTACTGCACACCATGGGTAGGTCGACAGAGCGAATGCTAGGTAGGTCGCATGTAGTCATACTTGCTTTATATAGCGTCTCATGTTGTCCCCAGTAGTGCACGGTTGGCAACCTTTGAGCAAGACTTGCACCTGCAGGGGAATCAATATGCTACGATCTTGTCCATCGTATATGTGGGATACATCTTTATGCAAGTGCCCGCGTGAGTTGCGTCAATCGTCGAGGGTTAGGTCAATGTAACTTCTCTCTTTCTTTCAGTAATATGGTTCTGCACTGGCTAGAGAAACCATCCATCCTGATTCCTGGTAGTATGGTCGTCTGGGGCCTAGTATCAACATTAACAGGTTTGTCGACACTGGTCGTTCATGGATATGAATGCTAACGTGCCCAGGGATCACAAAGAAGTGCGCATTCTCGCTTTGCATCATTGTAGCGTCTGATAGTTCGACTCAAGTTATACGGGTATTCTCCTAGCCCGTTTTTTTCTCGGCTTTGTCGAAGCCCCCTTTTACCCTGGCGTTCTGTATCTGATATCTGGATGGTACAAGCGAGATGAACTCGCTGTAAGAACGACTCTCGTTACTTGCGGATCTGTTCTGGCCTCTGGGTTCGGAGCCGTGTTTGCATCAGGTATACTTACAGGCATGCAAGGAAAACTTGGACAAGCTGCGTGGAGGCAAGAAACGTTTGTCTCTGTCATTCACTATAGCTGAAATATCTATAGATGGTTATTTTACATCGAGGGCAGCACCACCATTCTAGTTGCAATTTGTGCATTTTTCATTCTTCCTGATTTCCCGCACAACACCAAATGGCTCACTCCAGAAGAAAGAGCACTCGCTATTTCTCGCCTTGCAGAAGATGGCACTGACGAGCTTGGGAAACGGACGACCTTGCAAGGACTGCGGGATGCTGTGTGTGACTGGAAGGTGTGGTGGTTTTCTGTCGCACTCATTATCCAGTTTGTAGCACTGTCATTCGTCATTTACTTCCCGACGATTGTTGCGACTCTTGGATATGATACAACGAACACTTTGCTGCTCTGCGCTCCTCCATGGGTATTCTCTACGATAGTTGCATTTGTTATTTCAAGGTTAGTGAACGGTCTCTATCTCGAATTACATCTTATGAAAGACAGGTACTCTGATAAGGCGCAAAAACGTTATGTATTCCTTTTTGCCTCGAGTGCACTCGCTGGCGTTGGTTTCATCATATCCATCTGCACAATGAACACGGCTGCGCGCTATACTTCGGTGTAAGTAGAATCGTTGCACATAAAACCTTGCCTCTTGTACTCAGAGACGTACAGTTTCCTTATGGCTCAAATCTCTGCTGCATACATGGTAATCTGGGGATGGATCAACAATATTTTCGCCAGAGAACCTGCCAAGCGAGCTATTGCAATTGCTTTGATTAATGGACTGTCACAGACCGGGAATATCATTGGAGCGTTAGTGACGTCAATTTCTCACCCTCGCTGATTATCTACAATTTGACACGTCTCATAGATACGTGTGGCCGATCAACTGGGGACCGACGTATCGTTATTCCTACGCCATCTGCCTCGTAGCACTTGCTGGATCAACAACAATGTTTGGTGTGATGTATTTGCATTTGAAGCGGGTGAATGAACGGATCGGGAGGGATGAGCGGAACGAGCGGAATGCGAAGGATATAAACAACCTTCCAGACCCTGTTGGTTTTAGATATCTGGTGTAGTCGATGATTTCTACGACTCTCGCGCACGCAGCGGTTCGGACACGGGGAATACTTTCATCGGCTAATGAGGTATTATATAGTATTCTGACACGAGTGAATTTCGAAGTTCCAGGCAATGATGTGCACATAGTTCATAGGTAATGAAGTAGTTCACGTACTAGCTAGTGTCTCGACCATGTCCGAATATTTCTAAGTATGGCACCGATGGTGAGCAAGCGGCCTCGGATCGATATTCAAAAGTCGACCAATGTGTAGGTAAAGAAGTTTCGGGGTAAGTAGAGGTTTTTGGAATCGAACTTCTATCGAAGGGGTCAGACATAAGTTCAGCGAGGCCATTGATACTATCATTGATCCCGAGGAGCGAACATATGCATGATGTAGAGCAACGCAACACGGGCGGCTACTCGCGCTCTAATATTGTAGATATAGAATAAGAAAGAAAGACGGTATAATAAGCTATAGGTTATGTCCAACACGACACACACAAGATGCTAAACTTAGCACTTAAAACCTTCTCCATCACCAACCGTACATTCAATGGGTGCGACGTCACGCCATCATCAGCAGGGGGTCTGACGACGGGCGTGTGACGCACCCTGAGCTTCCACACTATCTCCTTCACGTGCCCTAGTAGATTTGGCTCCGTTGGAAGCGAAACGTGCAGACGTGGTATCAGTGTCGCGATGACTTGTTCTGGTGTAAATGAGGGAGGCCAGTGGTGGTCAGTTATTAGCTAAGTAGTATGAAACATACTTATTTCCATTTCGGCAAACTTGAAGCCGCTGAAATTGTAACGGGAATTATCAGGGATGATGTGAGGAGAGTGTTGGGGAGGAGACTAAGATGCAAGAACAACTACCGCCGAAAAATATCATCCTGCATTTATTTATTTAGTGCATGTATTTGATGAACTCGAACAGAAAAGTATTTTTGTAACTCACATGTTAGAGTATATACCAGGAAACTGCACACCATTCTTGACGCCCAGAACAGCGCCCAATATCAACACTACCTTCAGGCGGAGTGGCAGTGATGTTGCCTGTATGCAGGCCAGTTCAGACGCGGAAGTCAGATGACAACAATGTCAAGATTCAAGAACCTAAGAACCAATTGGGTCCATCAAGATCAATGCGATGAGTTCGCCGTCGGAGCAACTCTAAGGCTTTGAAGAGAGCCACGGATAGAGAAGGATCCGAGAATACAGACTTGGGTCAGCGGCATGTCAACTTGGTCTGGAGAAAAGACGCCTCGGAAGGTGGTGCTGTTGCTGTTGATATATCAAGCGAGTTTCGGCCTAGCCATATAGTCAGGTGAGGAGGAAGGTCAATAGATATTAGAGAATAGGTTAGGTAGGATACATAGTTCAATTCAAAGTAACCCTGTTATTATGTAATTCACTAATAATGTACCGTTCAAAGTACTGGCAAAAGTCATGAGTACTAGTCGCGACCGTGGGAGGGATGGATCATGCATATGTGCCAACTCGAACTTGACATGGACGTCGACGTTATTCATCCGATGAACGATGTCGACGACCATGTCAAGTTCGAGGTAGTAGGTGCCCTGTTACGTATCGGTTCCCGAAAACAAGATACGTGTAAGGTGACATTAAGTACTTAGTCTGCCCTCAGCAACTCCTCGGCTACTACCTGCTGCGGCCCTTCGCTACATCCCCACTCTTCCACTTCCTCGGGGCTTGTCGTTCTCGTCACTTGTTGGATGAGAATTTCACTGTCGACGGCGAGCCTCACTTGTTCCCCATCTACTATGTCTACTATAGTTCAGCTTTAATTTTATCACCACATCCTAGTACGACGTACGTGACTTTTTTCTATCTACTTTCTATCTGCCTGTGCCTCGTCAAGTGTGCCATTCAGTATGCTATCGCTCAGCCTACTACACCTAGTAGTACGGGTATAGGTCACTGCCGCAGTATGTGCCAAGATCGAGTCCCTTTCTTGTTCCTAATCCGAGCCCTCTTCATCCGTAAGATTATATGTTTGAATTCTAGATTGTTTATCCGCTGATTCTGAGGCCTCACTAGGTTCTTCTTACCGCCGTGAAGTTCTGCCATCCAGGCGGAACTAATCTGCCAAATTAATTGGAGTTCTGCCCACAACCCTATCTTCGGGTTATAGAGACAAACCCTGTCCACCTCAGAGTAATTCGGAGGAGTCCCTATTGCAAAGCTCATATCACTTCGCATAAATCATGCATTTCTCCTTCCTCCTCGTCGTTACTGCTGCTTTGGCAGCATGTATGTCTGTCACTGCTGCATGCAGTGCCCAATACGACACCTGCGTGAACGACAGAGATTGCTGCGGTGGCCTTGGTTGCTATATGACGGCAGTGAGTATGAGTAGTCTGCTTTGCATCCAGTATTCAATCCCATTGCTCACGCCTTACACCTTGCAATGCCAATAGCTTACCAAATACAAATTGTGCAATTATCCGAGTCAGACTGCTTACTGATGGACTGTCCATGAGCAGCATCTGGACAGTGAGTCATGTTTCTGCTTTTGCATTGGTGCTGTGGCTGATGGCGCAATACGTAGTTCGTTGTTAACTTGGTCAATGAGGTTGTTCCCGAAGTCTGAACAATTTTCCCTGCTTCATGGGCAATGAAGGCGCCTTTGAATACTCAATATTGACTAACTCGAAGAGACGTGAGGAGCGATTTCAATGTCCGGATTTGTGCTGCGTCATTCAGAGCTTGAGTATTCATTGATCATTAAACTGCCGAAGTCTGCATCATGTGCATAGCGGCTGTAGCAGTCCAGGCGGGACTTTGACCACTGCTAATGGGCGCAGGACATTTCCAATGTCAATTCAACATCGTTTCTCGGACTTCACCACCACCAACATCATCATTGATGCAGTCGATGCGTGTGTTGCCAGGCTATTGACATCGCAAGGTGCAAGGGACGAACAACGGGGTCGAACGTTGAATATTGAATCCTGGATGCGGCAAAGTGAATCACTCATACTCACTTGCACCGCAGAACAATGGTGACTGCAGCAGTCAACGTCCCTATCGCCGATCTTTAAGTTGGCCTTCAAGTTGCATTTAGCAACAGACAGTACATGCTGTCAAAGCAGTAACGATGACGAGGAAGGAAAACTGCATGGTTTGTGCGAAGCGATACAATCTTTGCAAAGAGAACTGAACTTCTGAGGCAGACAGAGCTTGCTTTTATAACCTGAAAATATTATTGTGGGCAAAACTTGCAAGTTCTATTGGTTTGGCAGATTGGTTGCACCTGGATGGCAAAACTTTACAACGGATGAATCCATTGGAGCCCAAGAATCAGAACCTGCGTAGATGATATATACATTTGGACCGCTAAGATTGATTCCTCGTCGGCTACGTTACCCAGAAAGAATGAAAGCCCGAACGTCCTGTCTATATCGTCAGTAATCTTGTTTAATAGCACAGATGAAAAAAATAGACGACAACGATTCGCGTAGTAGATGCTTTACGAAGAAAAGTACAAGACAGCCCGGATGAGTGAAAACCTGCTTCAGCGGGTTCGTCGTCATTGGAAGTCCTCCCCATCCGGCTGCACCTCTCCACTGTCTTCATTTTGAACGACGTTGAGCCTCCAACTCTGAGCAATCTAGCCCAAGTGTTAACAGTCCCTGGACAACCACTACATTAACAAAGACCAGAATCCACCTCTGCACACCGGCACCCTGATCTGGTCCACTCACATCTCCACTGACACGCGGTATGGTATACTACGGTACCCCCCGAAAGATAAAGTAGAATTTTCCGGATGCTAGGGCGAGCATTCCACGCCGAGAGCTATTCTTCTGACGGCTTCGCCAGACCTCTGTGGAAATCCAGGTAGTCAGAAACGCCACGCATGCACTGGATAGGAACAGAAGTCAATTTCGTGTGGTGGACCAGAGCGGCTGTCAAGTCGAAAGGTGAGGAACTGCACGTCAAGATTCTAGCCGTACGCAACCCTAACGATGCGATCACAACCTGCAGAAGAAGTGCAACGCCCAAAAAGAGAACAGGTAACCCTGTGAAGCCAACGGACTCCTTGGCATAACTTGAACGAGCCGTAGGATATAATGGAATAACCACTGATACCGTTAAGCGGGGCACCATTGGGGATGTTCCATCCACGGGCTGCAGTCAGAAGGCCCAGATCGGCATTGAAACGAAGTCGAGACTCTGAGGCTAGCACAGAGCAATCATGAAGAGATGCCATGTACGAATCGGTGTAGTAAGTGAAATGGTAATAATGACTTTGCCTCGGCGAGGAGCGTAACTACGAGAGTTTCCAAGAGGTTCATTATAGATTCCTTCTCTCTTGCTCTCCGTTGGCGCTGACGTTGCCAATAAACTGAATTATCGTGCGTGCGCATCAGTTTTTCCTTTGCAGGAGTCTCGGCAGGTCGGTCGGCTGCTCGTATTTCACTCTCCGCGACAAGAACAGACTATTTATCGCATTTTTATTTACATAAATGTCACGCTGAAAAAAATAAACTGGCAAAATAATTGAGCAGGGCTACTAACTTATGCCAGTACTTGTGCACTGGTGAGGTTATAATTAGAGACATAACTTTCAGTCCCACTACCTTCAATCTAGTCACCTATAGCGAAGTGCCCTGGACCCCAACACCAGATCGGCGTTGCAAAGACTATCACCGATGGCAGAATCAGGGGTAGATTTTGCGTTACTCTCGCTCTTCCCCGCGACACGTGCGCAGGTTGAGGAGTCATGGCGCCGGACGTGGCGACAATGGGGTGGCACTCTGAGTCTCACAGAGTACCTCGCGCGAGAGGTTGAGATGGAATCCATGGATCACGCGAGGGATGGAAAACTGATCACCTGGTAAGCAACTCATTGTGCCGGGGCCCGGGAGGAAGAAGTTAATGGGAGAGGAAGGGTGCTGGCGCCACGGGATGATCCAACCACTCTTGATTTCATGTGTTCCTGTGAGGCGTAAGCGATTGGAGCACTCTCAACAAACGTGTATTTCTCTGACGCACGTCTACGGGGACAGATTCAGGCGCTCAGGTCTCGTTGCTTACCCCTCCTCTACTACTTCTGAGCCCAACTCAGTGCACGAAATAACCTGTCACGCTATTGCCAGTGTATTCACCCCACCCTCCAAGCGCGGGCGCGGCTATGCAAGCCATATGATGCGCCTCTTACATTGGGTCATTGCCTCTCGTGCCAATCTCCCCAAGTTCCCAGAAGCATGGGGCGCACCACCGGAACAGGTAACAGAAGCTAGTGAAGGACTGTTCTCTTGCCTGTACAGTGATGTCGGAGAAGACTTTTACCGCTCCACAGGCCCTGGGGGTAAGGAGGGTGGATGGGAGACGCGGGGAGCCGTTTCGACTGTGTGGGACGTGGATGCAGAGGAAGAGGATGATGACGGATGGACGTGGTTGACGCAGGAGCAGCTTGACGGGCTTTGGGATCGTGATGCTGGACGGATCAATAAAGAACTGGCGAACATGTTGACAACCGACACCTCATATGAGGTGGAGCGCCCGGCAGCATTCGTGACGTTCCTGCCAACAAACGGTGTCTGCGGGTTCCACATCCCACGTTCGACGTACGCTTCGGACATTTCCATGGCAGGTGGATTCTGGGGTATACAGTCTTTGGACGATCCAGACACATATGCAAGCTGGAGCGTGGACTTGAGACCTCCTCCGTCAACGCTAGTCATTACGAGGCTCTGTGCCAGTGAAGAGACGTTCCCTGGGCTAATTGCGAAGATCACACAAGCGGCTAGACGCAGCGGAATTGGGAAAGTAGAGGTGTGGAAATTGGGAAAAGGACTAAGGGACATTGCGGAGAGGACTGGTGGGCGGACGGTCATACGAAACGAACATTTGCCACAGATAATGTGGTATGGGCCTGGAGCGACAGCGAATATAGAGTGGGCGTATAACGAGAAGTGAGTCCCCCTCCTACACAAAAAAATTGTACTAACAAGTTTGCCAACAGGTTCTGCTGGTGCTGATACGGGATTGGGTTGCAGTTGCAGAATAATCAGAGGTATCGCGCTGGCATGTCTAGAAAGCATTAGCTATGTCTTGGACCCCGGGAATAACCCTGCAAACGCATCCACTTTCACTTCAAGAGTATCGACGAAGGTGTCTTCACCTTCCGCGATATTGATGAGGCGGAAATGTATATCACCACTCTTCTGAACGATCACTGCTCTTAACTTCTGGGAACCTAGTTGGCTATGCTTCGGAGAACATTGAGGCGGATACAAACTGGTGGGTGATCTGTTGGTCGGGCAGCGAGCAATGCGACATTGTATACAGGTGGTTTCGAGGGAGATTTAATTATTGGCATACCTAAGGGTGCTGGATTAAGAAACTGCTCGAACTGCCCCAACGCATCGTATCGCAGGTTGAGAACAGCGACATGATTGCCTCAGATTTGTTTCGAGTTCGGCATCGAGACTCGACAGCCTCTTGTATGTTTTTTTATCTGTCTGTTTCCTCCATGCGCGGGTAACAACGTAGGACAATGTTTCCGTGACTCCTCAGCATGTCTCGAAGCAAGTCACCTGAATCAGAAAAGTATAGACTAACTTGTAATCCGTCATAGTACAACATAGTACCTGTACCTCGGGATCCCAATTAATGACAGTTGCATGGCTACAAATATTGAAGCATCTGGTCAGCTGGTCAGTTTGATGTCAGTTTCGGAGGGCTCCACGTCCACTCCCGGTCACCTTCCATCTCCAATAGCTTCTCGATCTCTCCGTCATCCATCCTATAACCCTCCTTCTCGTGTTGAGGGAAGCTACCATCTCTAACAGCACTAGCATATGCCTTTACACCTCGTTCGACCTCGCTCTTAACATCCCCAAACCGTCTCACAAATTTTGCCTTATGCCCCGCCCATGTCCCCATTACGTCGTCCCATACAAGCACCTGCCCACTGCAGCCCGGGCCTGCACCGATGCCAATAGTGGGCACCTTCAACCGAGACGTAATGTATGCAGCAAGAGAGGAAGGGATGGCCTCGAGAACGATGGAAAATGCTCCCGCCTCCTCTAAGGCGAGGGCCGAGTGCAAAATCGATCTACCAGACTGCGCAGTGCGCCCCTGGACCCGGTACCCGGAGAGCGCGGTGTGACGCTGTGGTAGCAACCCTACATGGGCCATTACGGGGATTCCGATACTCGTGAGTGCTTGCACACGTCCAGCGATCTCACTCCCTCCTTCTAGTTTCACGGCTTCCACGTTTCCCTCCTGGAGCATGCGGACGGCTGCTCGAACCGTGTCTTCTTTCCCGGCATAAAAGCTTCCGAACGGCATGTCTGCGACAAGAAGTGGTGCGGATGTTCCCCGGGCGACGGCGCGGCAATGATGAAGCATTTCATCAAGAGTGAGTGAAGTGGTACTAGAATAGCCTAGGCAGACCTGGGCCAGGCTGTCACCGACAAGAGTGACATCAATCCCGTGCGTAGATGCAGCACGTGCAGTGGGATAATCATATGCTGTGAGCACAGTAATTGGGGTGCGTTCTTGACGGAGGGCATGCAGAGAGGCGATTGTTACCTTTTTGCGGGCTGTTGTGCATGATGGGAGTTTGTGTTGGCGATTTGAGGTAAGAAATCACTCACGAGGAGGTGAAGCTGGTTTCTGCGGGGAAGATTCACCAGGAGTGTTTGTGAGATGCTCATATTTTAATGGGCGGACGCTCATAGACCGCTTGCCGAGGTTTTGACAGCGGGCGATCGAGGCAATAGAGCGAGTACGAGACGCAGAGAATAACATTTGTGCATGCATGATAAATTTCTGAGACGGTAAAATCAGGGATCTGTTATTGCAGTGTTTGCAGGCACCTATATGATCGATTGACGGGACCCAATAAATACTGGAGTCTGCTGTGAAGAAATAATATCGTAGATCAGACCATCGTTTTGATTGATGATCCGTGTGCACACGAGCGTGAATTCTTAACGGATCTGCCCTGGTGCATGTCAAGGTTTTTAGAGACTGTGTCTTCCGTCACTTCCGGATCACTCGAATTACTCATGAATAAAAAAGGAAACTCAATTCACGTGACACCATATCGCGCATTCGGCCTTCTCCCCATTGTCCTCGCGTTCCCACGCCCCTTGCACCACAACGTCGACAATGGCACCAAGAACGCGCAGGCAACGAGCTCAGGCAGCCCACGAAAGCGAGGAGATAGCAGAGATTCAAGTTGAGAAAGAGCTCTTCAACTCTGATTCAGAGATGGAGCAAGAGAATGACGAGAATATATTTGCCATTGGTGATACTAGGGACAGTGAGTATGGGGTCGACGAAAACTCGTTCAGCATTTCTTTTCCACCACCACCCCGTTCGTTGGCAAATCCGCCTCGCACGCCTTCTCATGAAGATGCGCTTCGTGACATCACTGATGAATTCTTTCATCCACCTTCACCATCTCCGATCAAAGCAGTTCCCGCGTTTGCAAACCTCAAACCACCTCGACGGCCAAAGAAACCAAAAAGTCTTGCGTTCCCAGCCAACCCGCCTAACTGGCAGCCAACGTCACCACTCCCTCCCAGCTCTCCGCTCGCTTCTACTTCCACATATGGGCCACAAAACTACGCGTCAACATCGCATGCCAATACCTACGAGTATAATATGACTGCGTTTTATCGTCACGCACAAGAGATAAACCCTAGAAGTGGTGACTCAGACCCATTCGGGTTTTTAGCGGCCGAGAAGGTACTGAAGGAACGACGTACTGCACGTCTACCAAGCGAGAAGCACAGATACGTTCAATCTACTGTTTTACGCGTCACACCACATTCCACACGTACCAGAGGACAGCTTAATCGCGCTACATCTACTCCAACGCGTCCAGCTGCTTCCTCAGTCCCCATCCCGACAAACGATGAAGACATTGATGATCTCTATCTCGACGAACCAATCACGACATCTATTCCAGTCCCTGCCCCGATCCTGCGTCATTCGTATATCCCAACGCCATCGTCTTCCCCTGCTTCCCTTCGCTCGGAGATAGTAGTCCCAGCCCTACTTAAGCCTCGCTTGGACATTTTACGAGACCAACCAACACGCAGTCGCGATCCCCTTCGTACGCCGCGAAAACGTAAACGTGATATTGAAGCTGCCACTCCCGCCTCCAGCGATGTGGTATCCAGCCCATCACCTGTGAAGATCAGCGTGGCCGCTAGAGGACCACAAACACCATCAGATTGCCTGGAGTCAGCGGAGGAACACACTCCCATTCCGAAACGTATTACACGTGCACAGGCGAAAGGGAAAGGCAACGCCCAGGATGACACGTCCAAGGCTCGCAAACGTGTACGCACTACTAAAGAAGTTGCTTCGCTAAGCCCCAGACAGGCGTGCAAGGACTTAGAGAAGCTGTTGCCACGCAGGGCGACCACGCGGAAGGCAGCTGCCGTAGCCAAAACTGGGGCTAAAGGAAGGGTTAGGATGGCTGTGGATCCTGTGGGTGACAGTGACAGTGATGGGGAGCAGCTGAAACGGAGGAAGCCTGCATCGAGGGCGCGACCATCATCAAGTGCCAAGCCTGCCCCGAGAAGACGTGCTAAACCTGTGTCAAAGGGTGTCAAAAAGTCACCCTTGAAGCCTCGGAGTAAGGGCAAAGAGAAAGCGAAGCCCCTCAACGACTTGATGGAATTGTCAGATGATACCCGCGAGGTTCGCTATAGCTATGTTCATGAGGACTGCTTCTCGCTGATAATTAAATCTCTAATCCTTAGCGATACGAAGAGGAGCGCCTAGCGCGCCTTGAGTACTTCCGCAAGCTAGATGGTTATCAAATGAAGAAGGAAAATGTATATGTAATTTGAAGTTTCTGGACAGGGTGTGGAATTGTTTTGAGTCTTGCTTCGCCCAACTGGCAAGCTTATCTTATTGTTTTCCGTCGTTGCTATCTCGATACTTTTGTATCATGTGTATATTGCCCCATTGATACCAGACGTTCCAGCATGGGGCCCCAATGGCTCTAGGTACTTGAGAGCCTTGGCCTGAATACTGTATTTTTCCGCAACTGCTCATCACCATATTCACCCACCGACGTGCTACGAAAAATTTGCCAAATCGGATGGGATGCATGCCATAATGTGATATCCTCTATGATTATTCGGCCTCAAGATGTTTTTTTTGCGATACGATTCCAGTTCTCCTGATTAACAGCAAAGGCGCCTGCATAAATCGCCTCTAATTCATGCAACTTCTTGCCAGCGATGATGAGGCTGTGAAGTGGTTTTCCAAACATAGACTCTGGTTGGACTTGTAAATCCGTCAGAGTACCTGCAACGATACGTTGAGTACCGTCGTCATCATATGTCGATCCTTCGCTGGGGGGTATGCTGCCCACACGCGATAGTGCAATAGCGAGTGTCGAATCGCCATCAAGGATGCCTTCTTTTCTAATGCTTTCGATCTCGAGAAGCTGGTTCACGGCTGTAGGAATGGACATATATCGTGGTGGCTCGTATATTTTTCTTCCTCTGTTTCAAAAAAAAAATCAGAAACTAAAGAGGTTAAAGAAGGGGTAGGCACCTTGCTAGATTCTCTTCGCTTTGTTCCTTTACTTTTATGTCAAGAAGTACCAGGGTATGCAGCCCGAACTTGACATTCTCTGCGATGCGGTCGTAGAACGAGTCTGGTTTCCATGTGTCTGTAAAGAAGACGAGAGATACTGTCTGCCCGAAATTGTAGAGCTGAAGCCCCGAGCATCCCACTGCGTTGATGATAGATGCATTATGGATGATTTGAGTAGGGATCTGCAAATCGCGAGCTCGTAGCAGCAGATCTGTGTGTGTCGTCGCGCTGCACAAGAATAATAAGCCAATGCAGACAACAAAAGGGAATAGGATGGCCCCACCCAAATGGATCACCGACGACGAGAAATGCAACGTTTTCGGTGGCTGCGTCGCGTAAGATCACATCGCTCTCGAGTTCTACCATGTCGCGATCTGCAAGGATAAGCGACTTGTCATAAAAGGCTTCCTTGCGCACATGTGAGCAGTGAGAGAAGAATGGTGTGATGATGGACTGACGAGGCGGTCTTTGTTCACCATCAGGATGGACGTGTAGGCCTCCAAATAGACTCGAGAGCAGGATTTGACTGCTTCTAATCCACGGACTGTAATGTCCTTCTCGTCACAGAGTCCGAGACCAATCACATAGAACATTTTGCAATGACCAGTCTAACAGCTCATAAGGCTGGTATAAAGTGCATCGATGATCGTCGTAGTGAATGGTGATAATTCAATGTCGGGAGTTTCCACTTGCCTTTTTCAGACAGACCCTCTTCAAGCCAGTTCAAGCCTTGCTCGGTTCCATTGAAGGTTTCATTGTATACACAGCATCATGATTTCCCGGTTCGCAAAGTCTTTCCTGGCGATTGTCCTTGGCCTCGTACGTGTTTTAACACTGTGTCCTAGAGCCCCTTGAAAATGATTGTCTCAGTTCCTGCTGGCCACAGCAGCATTCCTTCACCCGCCTTCTCGCGCGTACATTGACCCATGGACTGGCGACTTCTTCGGTGAAGGCGGCGTTGAACAGGATCTACGTCCTCCTCTTTATGATAGCGCAAGGCCTTTGTCGGCACAGGGAGGTATCATCATGTCGAAGCTGGGGAACGAAACTGCCAAGTAGGTAATGCGAGATGCTGTTCCATCGCGTCTTACACACTTACTATAGGGCGGAACTCGGTCGCGCGACTTGGAAGTTGCTGTATGTGTTCGGATTATTGTACCAAGGACGCCCGCTGAATGCTTTTGCTTGTTGTGTATGGTAGACATACCATGACTCTACGGTATCCTGAGGTAGGGTGGGTTTGATATTCAAGTCTATCGACTATACTGACGAGATCACATATGTAGCACCCAACACAGGACGAAAGAGATGCTTTGAATTCGTACTTGCATCTTACGTCGCGCCTATACCCCTGTGGCGAATGCGCAGCCGAATTTCAAGAATTGCTCAAGAAATTCCCGCCACAGGTAAATTCTCTTCAACTTCGAACTTCATTTTCTAAGAAGCATTTAACAGACAGGATCAAGATTGGCAGCAAGTCTATGGTGAAATATTCCCTTCTTTCATAATTTGAGTTTCACCTGCTTACACGAGGTTAGGCTGTGCTCTGTACACAACAAAGTCAACGAGCGGTTAGGAAAGCCGCTATTTGACTGTGCCCACCTTGATGAAACATATGACTGCGGGTGTGGAGACGATAAGTTAAAATCTGCAGCGCGACAACCAGCGTCATCTGACAGCGCTGATGACCCAATGGATCTGGAATGGGACACTGTACGAGACGATGTTACTGGTGTAGGAATGATTAAAGGTGGGAAGCGGTAGCCACCTCACTGCCAAGTATGTCCACGTCGGACCTGGCGTCATTCTATACAACGGTTTGATCGGCTTTTGTGCTTTTGTATCTAATGTTTTGAATGTATGTTCTACAGCTGTACATATATATATACCTTTCTCTCTTTACTTGGATATGCTGATGTACCATCATGGGTTGCCGGTTAATGGTTCAACAAGGCTGGGCATCCACATTAATATTATTGGTCTTTGTTCACTTTTGCTGCAGTGATGCAAGATCCTTCTCTCATATCTTACGTTCAGCCTGTTCTATATATCCTAGCGATTTCAAGCTGCCAATTTGTTTTTAGAGATTTCAAGACCGAACAACCACAGCTGGAGCGACCTAGACCTAGCTGTTTCCAGCCTTGAACTGCTTGCTACCCGTGTTCTATCCTCTAGGTCACTGCGCGTTTAGCGAGAAATTTGAGATCTTATCAGATGCGACAGTGTTATAGATAAACCAAATCAGGACCGTTGATCTATACGAGTCATGATCACTGACTTTCAAATGAGCACTGATCTGTATTGCATTTCGCAAAGTCCTTGACTCATACCACCATCTAGTTCATCAGGGCTTTCAATCGAGATACCCTCAATGCTGACAATATACATAGATCAAACTTCAGGCGTCGACGCGTCCGGCAACGGGTCCGTTGATCAGCCTTATCAGTCCCTTGCCTTCGCCCTCTTCTCGACGTCCACCACCGAAGCCGAAACGACACAATACCAGATCCGCAAGGATGTAGATGCAGTATACGATGCACCAACTCAGTCTGCGACAAAAAAGGCTAAAAAGGACGCCCAGGGACTTGAGAAGAAACGACTAAAAGCACAAGCAGAAGAGAGAGAGTCAAAAGAGAAGGCAGAGAAACGCGAACGAAGGCTCCAGGAAAGCAAAAAGATCGTGCTTACTGAAGATCCGTCGCTCCAAAAACCTGTCAAGGTAATAGCGTTGATAACTTGAGGTTGTTATTACGCTCCTTATTTTCAAATCATATAGTCCAAGATCGTAAAATTGGAGTCCCTTCGCGGGCAGCGCGTCCGGGTATCTGGCTGGATCCACAGACGACGCGACCAGCAAGAAATCACGTTTGTTGTCCTGCGGGACGGGACAGGATATCTGCAGGCTGTTCTTACTGGGAACGCGGTAACTTTTGCAGCTCACAGTTTTGGACTTGAGATCTGATTCGTCCCCCAGAACAAAACATACGATGCTGTAACGTTACAGCTAGAGGCATCGGTTGAGCTTACTGGCATGCTGAAGGCAGTTCCTGAAGGCCAGCGCGCTCCTGGAGGACACGAACTAGTCGTTGACTATTGGCGCGTCCTTGGTGCCGCTCCTGGTGCCGAGGAAGCGTTTACTAACAGACTCAACGAGGTTCGAGTCGTTTGACTAATTCGTTGGACATGTGTTAACCGTATCTTTAGCAATCTGACCCGTCGATTCTGGCTGACCTACGGCATCTCGTTCTCCGTGGAGAGACCGCTTCTTCTGTGCTTCGCCTGCGTGCGGCCCTTCTCTCAGCTTTCCGTCAGTCGTATGCAGACAACGACCTTTTGGAGGTGACGCCGCCCTGTTTGGTACAAACCCAAGTAGAGGGTGGCGCAACGCTCTTCAAGTTCGATTACTACGGTCAACCAGCATTCCTCACGCAGAGCTCCCAGCTTTATCTTGAAACATGTCTACCTTCCCTGGGCGACGTATTCTGTGTCCAGGAGAGCTTCCGTGCCGAAAACAGGTTTGTGATGCCCCCTATTTACCGCTCGTGTTTTCATTCTAATGATCGATTTTGTCCTTCCCCAGTCACACTCGCCGACATCTGAGCGAGTACACGCATCTTGAAGCTGAGCTTGCATTCATCACATTTGATGACCTCATGACACACATAGAAGCCATTGTACGTCTCACTACTTTATCTTCCGGAATTTTTGCCCAGTGCATCTGCAGATCTGTGAGACGGTCGATAAGCTCCTCGTCAACCCTGCCACCGCGGCCCTCATCAAAACTCTGAACCCTCACTTTAAAGCGCCTTCTAGGCCATTCATGCGTATGTCCTACGCGTCCGCCATCGCATGGCTCAACGAGCACAAGATCCAACGCCCGGCTGAGGACGCCGACGGCAACGTGATCACCAAGAAAGATGAGGAGACTGGTAAAGACGAGCCCGTGATGGTCGACCATGAAATCGGCGACGACATTGCGGAGGCTGCGGAGAGGCAGATGACGGATATCATTGCGGCACCGATCTTTTTGTATGGCTTCCCTGCGGAGCTGAAGGCATTCTACATGCAGAAGATGCCAAGGAAAGAGGGAGAGCAGGGCCCTGTGTATACAGAGAGCTGTGACCTTTTGATGCCTGGTGTCGGAGAAATTGTTGGTGTGTGAAATTCTGAACTGCCGTGCGCTACTACCTATGATTAAATACGCGATAGGCGGATCGATGAGGATAGCAGATATGGAAGAGCTACTGGCGGCGTACAAGCGCGAGGGCATCGACCCTGCCCCTTATTACTGGTTCACTGACCAACGCAAATATGGTACCTGCCAGCATGGAGGGTACGGACTAGGCGTCGAGGTCAGCCTCTCTTTATTTTTTTGCGCAAAAACGTGATGGCTGACATGTCTGGCGTAGCGTTTCCTTGCATGGCTGGCTAACCGATTTACTGTGAGGTATGTATCAATTAAGACTGATCAAGAAAATCACATTGACGCAGGAGCCTTCCAGGGAATGCTCACTGTATCCACGATGGCCCGGTCGTGCAACACCTTAGGCTTGATTCGGATCTCGATGTTTGGCAGTATCCTGAATGGAATGTACGGGTTATGCATGATAGATTCGATGTTTATCTACCCCACCAAAGGCGAGCGGAGGGAAGACAATCCATTAACAACATATGCATCCCAGTATACGACGATACACCTGAGGCTCCTGTTTTCTAAAAGTGCATCTGCTTGGGCATCAACCATGCTGTCCATAACCTGCTCAATTCGTGTGTGGTGATATCAATTAGCCATACTCGGAGCACCCACGGTTCTCGCCTTACTACTGAGCCAGGAATTGACTTGGCGAGTCGACATAAATGGGGGTGTTCCCAGTCTGTGCATTCTGATTTCTCTGGCAGATCCTGGGGCACTCAAAGATACATGCATCAAGGGGCTAGATATAAGAAGCATTTACTGTCGAGTGATGAACAACACGCGCATCAACTGCGTCAATAATGGTATTGGTAGTGAGAGACGATATTGAATGGACATTGAAAATATGCTTTAACGTGCCCATTAGCAGTGGTCAAAATTTCCCGCCTGGGCTGCTACAGCCGCTATGCACATAATGCAGACTTCGGCAATGATCAATAAACACTCAAGCTCTGGATGACGCAACACAAATCTGGATATTGAAATTACTCCTCACATCTCTTCAAGTTAGTCAATATCGAGTGTTCAAATTAATTCAAAGGCGCTTCCATCGCTCATGAAGCAGGGAAATTGACCAGAATACAGGTAACAGGAACAACCACATCGACCAAGTCAGCAACAAACTACGAATTATGCCATCAGTCACAACACCAATGCGAAAGCAGAAACACGACTCACTATCCAGGCATGCTCATGGACAGGCCGCCAGCCCATCGGTAAGCAGTCTAAGTTGAATCATGAAAGTCCGCAGAATTTGCCACCGCCGCGAGGCTATTGACATTGCAAGGCGCAAGGGTGAGCAACGGGGTTGAATCTTGGATGCAAAGCAAATTAATCATACTCACTGCCTTCACATTACACTTCATGGTATTGCAGCAATCGCTGTCACGAACACAGGTCCCGAATTGGGGACTGCATGCAGTGACAGACATGCATGCAACCAAAGCAGTAACGACGACGAGGAAAGAGAAGTGCATAGTTGATGCGAAGTGATACAAGCTTTGCAAAGAGAACTCTGAACTACTGAGGTAGACAGGGCTTGCTTTTATATCCTGAAATTATTATTGTGAGCAAAACTTGCGAGTTATATTGCTTTGGCAGATTGGTTGCGCCTGGATGGCAGGACTTCATCACGGATAGCCCCAGAATCAGCGGATAATCAATCTAAAATTCGAATTTGAAAGTACCTCAAATCACACTATAAGTTGGACTGATACTGCAGACTATACAGTACATCTTCCCATGGTTCTGAGTTCTGCCACATTACGCAGTAGCACCCAAAGCTGCGGTAAATTTAAGGTGCAGTCTGGACAGCGACTCATCACCAAAATTACCGAATCCAGAGATGGCTATACATGGCCATGTCGGAGCTACCATGCCATATGTATCTGGCACAAGGTCTCAATGTCGGGCAATGTTAGGAAACTCCATCATGAAAACGTTGCTTTCCTTATTTGCTCCTTATTTTTCCTTATTTGCCTTACATAATTCACACAATAAGGTAAATAAGGTAAATTTAAGGCTGTTTGTTCACATTTAAAATAAGTATGACACTGATCTCAGATACTGTAGAGATACGAGGCAGCTTCGACACTAGTCCAACGCCCGTTGTGCCTTCGGCACAGGAAGCAAAAGGAGCGCCTCGCGCTCCTTTTTGGCTTCCTGGCCTCGGCTTCATCCCAATACTCACACTGTGCCTTCAGCACAGGAAGGCAAAGGAGTGCTTCGCGCTCCTTTGGGAGGTGCCTGCAGCACCTCAATTTACCCATAATTGTAGTGGCACACAATATAAATCGATATATATATTTTACTCTGTTTTTCTTCAAAAATCCGTTGTTATTGTCTGTTGGGGTGAAGCTTTATGTTAGACCATGGACACTACCTACTGCCAGTGTGTGGTGCAATAGTATGCAGTTCATGTATATTCTGTCATGTCTATGTTTTACAGTGGTCATGATAACTTGGGTGAGGGTTGTCTATCCTTTTTTGTCATCTATCTTGAATCTTGCATCTTTCTCCTGATCCTTTGGGGGTCATGTCTCCAAACTCTGGTTCCGGTCTCAATCACTTTCACAATTTTTGGACAGTGCGGAGAGGTTGACTGAGATTTTACTATTTGACCATTGTGCCTCCCTCCCGTCCTCCCGTCCTCCCGTCCTCCCGTCCTCCCGTCCTCCCGTCCTCCCGTCCTCCCGTCCTCCCGTCCTCCCGTCCTCCCGTCCTCCCG
>MU177894.1:404416-425690 GCA_016695465.1 Suillus americanus
GCGCTCGAAAACACGTGACAGCCACGCGAGAACACCACGCGAGTTTCCAAAAAGAGGTTTAAGCGAGCTAAGCGTTCTTAAGCGTTCCTACGCGAAAGGCACGTGAGCTGGCGAGAGTCTTCCCACACGTTCTCCCTTACTTTATAGATGGCAAGGGTTCTCACGCAAATGGTCGACCGTTTGACCGTGTTGAAAGCACGTGAGGTTGAAGGTCACATGACGCCGGAATTTGCCGTACTTACTTACAGAGTCAGAACATGGCGCGGGGGGGGGGACATTGTAGACGCGCTCAACAGCGTGCGTTGCACCCCCATGTCTGTTCCCATTCTGAACAGGAATCATTGATCTTGTTCTCTACAATCTTGTCTTCAGCAATATCTTAGGGCCTGCTGCACACACGAAAACATGAGTTGAGTCCAATGAAACAAACGAGAGACGACACGAAACAAATGATGGCATTGGACAAACAGAACGGACAAACAAACAAACCAAACAAACGATGGACAGAACAAACAAACAACCAAAACGGACAAACGACGACCAAACAAATGAATGAATGATGACCGAACGACCGACCAAACAAATGAATGAACAGAACGAACAGATCAAAAATGGCAAGGTAATTAAAAAGGGGGGGGATCATAGGTTGGTGCGAGAATTGGGGAGCTGGGGAGGGGAGTCAGTCAAAACCGGTGAGAGACAAGAGAGGATCTGCATGTGCAACTCACCGACAAAAAAAACCTTACTGCTGCAGATAGTTAATCCTCAGCCACTCCTCACCATCGCGGGAGACAATCTGGTCGCGGGGAGTGGTTGGGTCAGTGATGAAGCCCTTGAACAGTTGGAAAAGCACTGTGTTATCTGACTCATGAACCTTGGTGTGTGAAATTAACAGCTTCGAGAATGCTTCGGTCTCAAGCAGGCCTGTCTCTCCTGGTCCCTGCATGAAGACATGCTCGTAGACATGCTGGACCATCGACAGGAATACGTGAGGGTGGAATATTCGGCCTTCAGAGAATATTCCTGGTGGCTGAGGCCAGGGAGGCAGTTCCTCGCCAGCAGCCTTGGAGGACTGCTTGACACCATCTGCACAGTACCCCTTCTTGTGGTTGAGGGGCAAGTTCTCAGGGCCTGGATACATGATTTTTTGACAGCGGGAGCATGTCTGTGCCTTTCGAGCCTGACTAAAACAATGAATGGTGTTAGTGCAAACAATGTGCAAATGGACACAGACTGACCTTTCTGCCTGGTTCTTCCTTCACAAGTGAGATGACAGAACAGTGATGGCGCCAAAACAACTCGCTGTTTTTGCGTGCTGTTTGCTCAATGCGTCAGAAAAGTAGTGAGAAATGGAGTTGAAAAAATGGACTCACAGGTATAGTGGCGGTTGTACTCTTCTGTCGCCAGCACCCAGTGCTTCCAAGTCATTTGATGTGACAGCCATTTGAACTCAGCCCGCATTTCCATAAATAAGTAGAACTCATCTGAATTTTGGAAGGTGAGCGAGCGAGCATCAATACCCATGGAAATGGAGAACAGGTGCTGAGACCGGGTCTGGCCTGCCGCTATAGCCATCGAGTTATTGATGCCAGTGCTGGCAAGCACTGGGCAATCCTGTGAAGAATTCAGGAGGAAGCTTTCGCATGTAACATTGATCGGGAGTGATTCGAGGTACCTCTGTGGTAGTGCTGGTCAGCACTGGGTGATCAGTGTAACATTGATTTGGAGTGTAACATTGATTGGAAGTGTAATGTTGATCGGGAGTGCTAGCACTGCTAGCAACCACTGGGAAATCCTACAAGAATTCGGGAGGGAACGTTCGCATGTAACATTGATTGGGAGCTGATTTGACGTACCTCTGTGGTAGTGCTGGCAACCACTGGGCGATCCTGCGAGAATTCGGGAGGAAGCTTTCGTGTGCTGCACCATTGATTGCCTTGCACAGAAGGAAAGTACGCAGTGAGTCGTCCAGTACCTGGGGCCATGCTAGGAACTGCTGTGCTGGGCAATGCTAAGGTTTGTAGTTTTTTGATAGTGCCGCCGCTGGCATCCCCTTCATTGTCCAAGTCCAACAAGATGCAGACAGCCTTTCTCTTTGACGCTGGAGGTTTCTGTGCAAAAAAATGAGATATGGGGGGTTGAATGAAAGTGTTCTTACTTATCATTGGTCTTGAAATTTCAGCTGGGAGCATAAGAAGGGCAGGGTCGATTTGCCACTTGTTGATGATGACATTTCGACTGGCAAGAAATGCAAGGTCGACTTCCTCACCTGTGGTGGGGTCAACAGACGAATCAAAGGAGTCAAGTAGGCCCTTCTCAACACTCTCCTCCTTGATCAAAAGACCACCAAATGTTGCTACATGATCTGACATAACTAACCCAAAAGTCTTGCCTGAGTCAATGTCACCAAGCTCAGGAAGAAGCTGCAGCTGAAAGTCGGTAGTTTTTTGCTGGAGCGTGTTGTGAAGCCTCACTATGTAGTCACAGAGTCAGAGGTGGTGTGAACCGTGGGTGCACTTGAGGAATGGCATGAGTTCAGGCCTGCTGAAAGCCACTCGCACATTGTGACAGAGGACAAAATCATGGCCAAGGGCAGCGAGCATCACCACACCGCTTGGCTGTGCTCACTGAAGGGAATTCCACCCTTTGTGGGATCCCTCAATGCAACTCCCATCAGCTCTGATGCCTTGGACACTGCACTCGAGGCACCCTTTGTGGACGTGTTTCAACTGTTCTTGGTGAACCTGAGTCATTATTGTCAGTAGCAATGTCATATACCAATAATCTAGGAACGGATCCGGAACATCCGGTCCACAGATCCGATCCAGATCCATCGTCCGTATCCGTCGTCCGGTCCACAGATCTGCTTTGATTATGATTTCATCTCCTGTTCATATAACGTTAATACAGCGTCTATCCCCTTTCGGTAATTCTTGTACTACCGGTACTCCGGTTATCTATCTTCCGTTTGTCTTACTGATCCGTTACTCATTCTTCATATCCGTTTCATGCTTTGTGATCAATCCTACTTACCAATAGACTTTCCACATGCTTCGTACATAGCCCTTACCTTGCTGATTGATCATCTCGTTAGTTATCTACAGTATATAAACTCATGTATAACTCTGTCGAACCTTAGTTCGAATATCATCTTAGTTTGCACTCATTCCGTTTGCCTTCCGCTATCCGTCCGGACTTGAGTTCGCGCTCTTGTCTACTCCGAGACTTAGGATTGATTCCTATAGTCTATCCGTATCCGCCTCTGTCCTCGGACAGTCTTATCCGCTAGTTTCTAGTTCGGACTTCGTCCGGATTAGCCGTTACGCTACACATCCGATATCCGTAGATCTTAACGGATCCGGTACGATACTCGTCCGCCCATAAGCACGATACTTTAGTATTCAGAAATAAGGGACAATACTCGGGAAAGGGGCACAGCGCACGAGCTGAGGCCAAAGTCCTTCGGATCCAATACCTCTGAGTACGCTACTTAACAAGCGATTACAGTGGTACTTAGCAAAAAATGAAACTTACCTTCTGCACTGCAGCTGACCAAACACCTTTGTCTGCCCATTTGCTGAATGCCACCATAAGCCTCTGTTCCTGCTCTGCTCAGTCCCAGTATTGTGCAGGCTGACCTTTCTCGGCATGCGTCTTGAGAATGGCACCTGTGATGTCAGCAGCAACAGCTCCTCAATAAGGACTTTTACTTGATTGGAGCATGACAGCAATGTATCTTCAAGTGCACATTGAGTAAGTAGAAACTAAGAAGAAGTAGTTGTATGGCACTCACCTCGCACTAAAGTGCCAAACATCGAGTTTTGAATCCGTCTCCAGCATTGCAGAGGTCACTGCATTTTGGACTTGGCAGCAATTATCAGCGACCATCATCTTTGGCTGGGGGACGTTTAGAATGTCGTGGCAGTGCTTGAGACCTTGAAGGAGTTTGGTTATCTCTGCATTCATGCGTGTCTGGCAAAAGCACTACATAAACAGAAGAGAATATGTTCAGTGAAAAGCTTTAGGTGAGTCATTGTCAAAAACCTACCCATGAAATGATCTGATTGTCCTCATTCAAAACACTCAATATCCCGCCTTTCAACTCCCTAGACTTCTGGTGATCCTTGTTGGTAAGTGTGGCCTTACTTGTCGCTTTGAATGTGTTGTCAAGTGAGCCGCATATGGCTGCAAGGTTCAGAATTAAAGGTGCGTTGGTCAACCCGAGTCATTCTGTAAACTAACCTGATAAAGTCTTCAGGTATCTTCCACTCTCCTTTTGCCTTGTGCATGTGCAGAAGTCTAGGAAGACATCTGTGATCACCTCACCCAAAATTGATTTGTCAGCATATGCAAGTGGGTCACTGGTGCTCGAGAATGCCTGGAGTGTATTCACAGCGCTCTTACTACCAGAAAAATAGTCAGTAAGTCTGCTATTTACATTGCAGGTGGGCTGCAGCTGAAACACTTCAAGGTATTCAAGCATTCGCCATTTGTGTTCCAACAGGTGGAGCTCTAGTTGCAGCACACCAAACCGAATAAGGTAAGACAGTCTTTCTAACATGAAAGACTGCATGCACTCACATCTGACTCTTTCTTCCAGCCCTGCAGAGGTTGTCGACAGGCACATCTCCACCAGCAAGTCAAAGAGATCATGCATTAGGGCACAGCGATAGAAAACGATCAGAATGCTGCCTGTTTGTTTGGTGAGTGGATGCTCCAGACATCTAAGACATGAAACTCATGAGGAATCCGCCAGTGCTCCCATGAACTCCAGTATGCAGCACTTGTCGTTGCAAAACAGTAGCCCTCCAATTTGGCCAGTTGATTTGTGTGGGCTTGGACATCTTTGATATCTCCTGGTATGTTCTTGTTGTTTACCTTCTTCATTTTTTCTAATTCCTTCTTACATGTATTGCATCAGAGTTGGGCACTGAGTGCTGTCTCTTCACAGATAAGACCATGGAGTTCACATGCCCCTGTGCTTGTCCACCCTTCCCAGGTGGTCTCCTTGTCAGAGCTGCATCGAGGACAGGTGGCAAGCTGTGGGTAGTAGAACGGGTGAATGATGTTGAGGGGTTTGATGTACTGTGTTACTGGCTCAATGACTTGATGTCTGAGTCCCGAGCACTTTTGAATATGCATATAAGATGGGGGTACGAATTGAGGTCCAAGCAATGGAATATTGAGGCCTAACTTATCTGTAGGCTCAATTTTCTTTGATCAAGGTTGACTCTTCTCCCATAGGCACTGCACGTATTCGACAACCTCTGCCTCCCACCTCAACTGAAACTCTGGATGTGGGTGGTTCTTATGGTTACGGGATTCTTTCCATATGCTGACTCATTTTTCAACCTGTGTTTTAGTGTCCGTCATTCAATGAGTCAATGACAATGTCCTCCGACAGCCAAAAAAAAACTTACATTTACAGTCCAGCTTCTCTCAAAGGCATTTTTATTGATAGGTGAGATGGCTGTTGAGTTTTTGAGGAGATTAAGGACTACTTTAGGCTCGAATACTGACATGTGTCTGAAGTGTAGTACTATTGGAGGTGGAGCCACAGATGCATTTTAGGGGGGTTCTGAGACCTCTTTTAAACCTTTGACAACTACTACCATGCTAGTGTCTTTGACGTGATCCCCGCTATACATATATTTTCTTGACGTGAGCTACTGCTGTTGAAAGAATATTGTCTGAACTTCTGATTGGTGGGTTGAAATTCTGAATTCACCACATTGTTATTAGAGTGCACACCAATCGTGTAAATTCAGGGAACACTAATTACTAGTACACAGTAGTTCAATTGCTCAATGGCTCCGCACAACACCCATATTCACTCCTGCACGGGGAAAGCTTGCATGCACACTACTACTAGCACACACACAAACACAGTGAAAGCACTTGATGTGTTCACCAGTGGCAACAACACTGTCAGAGTTCAGCCAGATATCCAGGTTCATCCCGCAGACATCGCACACTTCGTGCAAGTTGGATTCAACAAACAGATCAACTCTTTTGCGAACCGCTCAGGCTTTCACCCATCCATTATTCAAGACATCTACAAAAATGTGAGCAGCTACAAAGACACACAGAAGGTGGCAAAGGCCATGTGCATTGCTGCCATGGAGTTGGCTAAATTTGAGATCCAACAACTGAGGATTCAGAGGCTGCGAGAAAATTCAGACTCAGAGGACTTGTATGAGAGGCCAGAGAGGGCCGAGGTCAAGATGGAAGTCAAAGATTCAGACTTGGAGGACTCAGAGGACTTATATGAGAGGCCAGAGAAGGCCAAGGCCAAGACAGAACCTAGAGAAGAAGAAAGCAGTTGAACTGGCGAGTAAAACATGCACTGTGATACTGATTCTACTTGAAGCAGCATTCGTAAAGCTATGGTAACTATTCAATACACTGTTGTTGAGAATTGTGTCAGTATGTACCACAAATACAAATGAATAATCAAGTTCACCTTGGAGATATGGCCATTAGAATAAGGACCGGGCCGATGGCTGCTCTCCATCAAACATTGTGTTGAAACCGACTTCCTTAGTTTAACCGAAGACGATCATTCTCACCCACCCGTAGATCTAAATTTAATCAGTCACAGTCAATTTAAAAACCCATTCACACACTAAGTAATATGGAGGGTGCATACCTAATTGACCAGTAGCAGCTTGAGCACATGAACCAATTGGACAAGGGTGGGATATTTGCAGGACCCACTGAGTCTATTGTAGATAATGGTAATTCAGATAATGATTGAAAACTCGAAAATACAATGAGAGACACCAACCTAGACAGTGGCCGTCCATTCCCAGTGATGAGACTCGCATTCATCAGTCAAACAACCTCGACCAGTGGCAGATGAAACAAGGGTGCAGGCTGTGCCTGCGCCATAGGGTGAACAGGCTCCCTGGGATTGTTTTCCGGCTTCAGAAGTTGGAGCCCCTGCGAACCCTTGGAATCTTCTGTGGCTCCACCTGCGGTGAGCCCCCCCTTGCCATGACCAATTTTTCAGATATGACACTAGCTTCATCATGTGCAGCCTGTGACTATGTCACACTCAGTGTCACAGGTTCGAATGTCCATGTGACCTGTGACCATACCCAAATAGATTCACCCATGGGTGACTGACCATCAGACATGCTGCTTCATGATTGCAGCAACTTGCTTCAGCCTGTCATGGATTCACCTCACATAGTGCTGAATGGTACTGAGTGGACTTGACTCCTGTGTGAAACCACTCTGAAGTCTATGATGTGGGTGACATTGCTGCCGAAGATGTGGAAGGTGGCTCAAACAGTGTTCTGAAGGTTGAGTATGGGCGTGGAAAGTGTAGAGGCATTGCAAATTCGATAAATGATGATTTCTGGTCCCATTAGTGCACAACCTATGTTTTTTCTGTAGTTTTTTCCATATGTCACAAATTAGCTTCATCCTGCCAAAATCCATGTGATGGTCACACCAAATAGATTCGATTTGTCAAGGGCTGTGACCTGTGATGAACCTAGTGTCGTATCTCTACAGTAGTGTGTTGGAGCCTATCATAATGAATGGCAATCTCATCTTCATTGCTGGAAGAATCAGAATTGCCAGAAAGACCAGAGATAGAAGACATGAAGGATGGTGGGGTCAGAGAGCTGAAAGACATATTGTTAGAAAGCGAGTCTGTGTCTGACCCAGAGTCAGAGTCAGAGTCAGAGTCAGAGTCAGAGTCAGAGTCAGAGTCAGAGTCAGAGTCAGAGTCAGAGTCAGAGTCAGAGTCAGAGTCAGAGTCAGAGTCAAAGTCTGATAATTCATCTAGGAGTTCATTCTGGAGTTGTAACTTGGCTAGGGCAAGGGCAGCCTTGTTAACAGCAGTAAGGAGGTCTTTGCGTGTAGATTTGCGAGGCATAGTGGGGTGGGAGTGGAGTGGATCAAAACCCCTATCCATTTGGTGTATATGTGACGCAGTATGTGTCGGAGTTTTAAAGTTTGGGAAATTCCAAAGTTTCATCTTGCATTGAGCATGTCAGTGTCATTGTTGACCCCACCCTCAACCTCACCCTTAAACCTTGATGCTTACTGTCATAAACAAAAGTTCAATTTCCTTTTTGGTATTCCCTACTAGTTAGTGCATTCATGCGTTTCCCCTTTTTCACTTCTTTAGTCTTGCGCTCGTCTGTTTTGATAGGTATAGCTCAACTGTTGTACTTACCATTCTCACTAACATCGTCTGTTTTGATAGTCCGTTGTGGTTGTCATTCCACATCTCACCTTGGCTTTTCTCTCCCTGATAGTAGCACAAGACTGACTCACCGACCCAAGACTACTTTCCTAATGATTTTTGACCCCTATCTTCATCATGTTTAAACCAAATACTCGAGTGCCTTCTCCCATTTCGGAGAACTCTCATCATTCCTCTCACTCAACCAGTTCCTTTCCCGAAGATTCTCAACCTCATCTTCCAATAATTATTCAACCACCAGTTCAAGCCCCTAACTCATCATTCTCCATTATGTCTGGTACCTCAAAGTCCGATAAGTCGCTCTTGTCTCGCCCTGATGATTTCAGTGGTGCCAAGGGGACCATTTCCTTCAAGCAATGGTGGCGGCAAGTCTGTGTAATGTTTGAAGCAGAGACAAAGATCTTCACAGATGATAAGAAGAAGGTACTATTTGCCACATTGTGTATGAAAGGAGGGAGTGCTGGTCTTTGGGCTGATAACTATACTGAAGAACAGTTTTCTCTACCTTCAGCTCAATGCTGGACCTTCACCAAGTTCGAAAGGCTTTGAAAGCTTCTTTCGATGATGCAAATGCCAAATGAGAGGCACAGCATCAGCTAGAGATAATGAAGCAAGGCAGCCTGTCTGCCAAGGAATTCTTCGTGCAATTTGACCAACTTGCTCGTACAGCAGGATGGTCTATGGCAAGTGATGATCATCTTAATCTCCTTCTTGAACATGCTCTCAACTCTCGTCTGGTGGATCGCATTTGGGAAAGCTCGGATACTATCAATGCCGGGACCTATGTAGCCTGAAAAGCGAAGGCAATTGAGCAGGATCAGCTCTATTGCCAACATGAGGCTCACCAACAATGCCCCCATTTGCCAATCCCACTTCTACTTCTCAACAAACCTCTTCCATAGGTTCCGCAACAGGTACCTTTGGTGGCCAGGGACTTCCCATGGACGTCGATGCTTGTCGTTGTCAAGGCTTATGTTTTAAGTGTGGTAAGTGAGGCCATCTTGCCAAGGACTGTCTTCAGGGGAAGCCAGCCATGATACGAGCGGTCCTTGAGGATCCAAGAAGAGGATAAGAAAGAAATGGAGGGGTGGTTGGGCAAGAAGGGTTTTTAAAAAGGTTGGGAGGTGGCGCGCCCTCTCTGACTGATGGTTCGAGTTCTATTTTATCATCATCTTCGTCCTGTAACTCGCGATATTCAAACATGAAACCTTTTGTTGAAGAAGTTGATGATATAGATTCAATCCCAGTGCATGATAAGGGAAATGGCACTCCTCTGGAGCATGGAAGTGGTAGATCCGAGGGTGAAGTTGCTGCTAGTAACCCAAGGGGACCCCATGAAGCCAAAGTACCTGCAGTAAGACCAGAACCATGGTCAGCCTCATGGTTTGCACACCAGTTACAAGACCAGCCTTATGAGAGAACTATCAGACTACTTCGAACAGCTGTTCATTCAAAACAACACCTCAAAGCTACGTGAGAGGTACTTGAACAACTAAACACTCTGACTCTCGACAAGGCAACAGAAACGATAGCTGAACTTTGGGGCCCTAAGCATTACATTAGGGGCTCATGAGGGGGAAACTCGCTTTTGCTGTCTGCCACTTTGACTACAATCGATGACCAACATACTTTTAGTACTCGTGCACTCATTGATAGTGGCTGCACAGGGTCTATGATTGATGTTGGATTTGTTGCAGCCAAGGGTATCAACACGCATAAACTGGCCCATCCAATTCCTGTTTATAATGCTGATGGCACTCTCAATGCTGGAGGAGCAATTTCACACTATGTTGTTCTCCAGATGAACATCCACAAACATACTGAATGTCTTGTTCTTAGAGTTGCTAATCTTGGCAAGGGTGAACTGTTCATTGGTCATGAATGGTTAAAACATCACAACCCTTCCATTGACTGGACGGCTTGTACTCTCATCTTTGATTGTTGCCCAAAGACATGTGCTTACACACATGAACTATACAAACCAGAGGCCATGGAAGAGGATGAGCAGCAGAATTGCGTGAGTAATGACCTGGAGGTTAAACTTGAAGAGGGGGAAAAGTTATTTGCTTTCAATTTTGACAGCTATGTGAAGAAGAGAGCAGTGTATATTCATGCTCACACTACCACTTCCCAACAACTAGCTGAAGAAGCATCCAGATTGCGGACTGAGAAGATCTTTGAGGAGATGGTCCCAGCATCATATTGAGACTTTGAGGAAATTTTTAAAAAGGAGTCTTTTGATGAGCTGCCACCACATAAACCCTGGGATCATGCTATTGAACTGGTCCCGGGTGAGCACGTCATTAACTGTAAGGTCTACAATCTTAGTCCTGAGGAGCAGCGAGAGTTAGACACTTTCCTCAACGAAAATCTTAGGTCTGGTCAAATTTGCCCATTGAAGTCACCAATCACATCACCCTTTTTCTTCGTCAAGAAGAAGGATGGAAAGCTTTGACCAGTGCAGGATTATTGAAAGTTAAATGCTTCTACCATTAAAAATCGGTACCCACTTCCTCTTATTCAAGAGCTTGTTGGTAAGCTCAAGGGGGCAAAGCATTTCACTAAGCTTGATATCTGCTGGGGATATAACAATGTGCAAATCAAGGAGGGTGATGAGTGGAAGGCAGTGTTTTTGACTAACCGGGGGCTCTATGAACCCTTGGTCATGTTCTTTGGTCTAACGAACTCGCCGGCCACTTTTCAAACGATGATGAATGATATTTTCTGGGATTTTATTAATGAGGGGAAGGTTGTCATCTATCTTGATGATATCTTAATTTTCACCAAAGATCTTGGAGAACACCGTCAAATTACCCGGAAGGTTTTGCAGATTCTCAGGGAAAACAAGCTGTACCTAAAGCCGGAAAAATGCAAATTCGAGAAGATCAAGATTGAGTACCTTGGTCTCATCATCTCGGAAGGACAGGTCCATATGGATCCCATTAAAGTCCAGGGAATCATCGATTGGCCTGTCCCAACTGTGAAACATGAACTTCAAGTGTTTCTAGGGTTCATTAATTTTTACTGCCGGTTTATTAAAGGATATGGTGATCTTGCAAAGCCTCTTACAAGTTTGACAGGCAATGCCAACTGGTGTTGGGGAGCTGAACAGTCAGAGGCCTTCGAGGAAATCAAGTGTTGCATATCCTCGGCTCCTGTTCCTGCTATTCCCACTGATGATGATCCTTACCATTTGGAAGCAGATAGCTCCGGAAAGGCCATTGGGGCAGTCCTTTCGCAGTGTCAGGATAGTGTCTGGAAGCCGGTTGCATTTCTCTCGAAGCCACTAAATGAAACTGAATAAAACTATGGGATTTATGACCGAGAGCTTCTTGTCATTATGACAGCACTAGCAGAATGGCGTCACCATCTTATGGGAGCTGCAAAGGATTTCGAGATCTGGACAGATCATCAAAATCTCGGATACTTCAAAAAGCCCCAGAAGTTAAATCGTCGTCAGGCACAGTGGGTGACAGAGCTGGCCAATTACCATTTTATTCTGCACCATAAACCTGGCAAGACCAACCAGAAGGCAGATCTTCTGTCAAGACGAGCAGACCATGAGATGGGGGAAAAAGATAATGAGAATGTCATAATGCTTAAGCCTGAAATCTTCCGACAGGTTGAGCTTGTGAGTGAGGATGACGATTTTCTTGCCCGCTCACAATGTCGTCATGCAAATCGCGATGCAATTATAACCAAGAAGCTCATCTTGAAGGAAAAAGACTAGGCTGAAGCTGAAGCTGACAATCTTGTGATGTGGAAAGGTTGGGTTTACATTCCTATAGACCGAAAACTTCGGGAAGACATAATTTGGAAACATCATGATTCAGCGCTTGCAGGACATCCAGGAAGGTACAAGACTCACGAGCTCATAATGAGAGATTACTGGTGGCCTTGCATTCTCTCTGACGTTTGGAAATATGTTGTGGGATGTGAGAGTTGTCAGCAAACAAAACCAAGACATACCTTTCCAGCTGCTCCATTGCATCCGAATCAGATTCCAATGCAGCCTTGGGAACATATTTCTATTGACATCATTGGACCCTTGCCTGAGTCGGCAGGGAGCAATGCTATCTTGGTCATTGTTGACCATTTCTCTAAAATGATCAAGGTAATTCCAACAAGTACAGAGATTACTTCCCTAGGCATTGCACGATGTCTTCGAGATCATGTCTTCCAAAGCCACAGAATTCCCTGGAAGGTCATCAGCGATCAAGGTTCTAATTTTGTATCTGCTTTTATACATGACCTCTACAAACCTCTCAAGATCGAGAGCAATGCCAGCACAGCCTACCATCCTCAAATGGATGGACAAACAGAACACATCAACCAGGAAGTTGAACACTATTTGTGGGTATTCTGTAGTTATCATCAGTCCGACTGGTCCAAATGGCTTCTGCTAGCTGAGTTCTCTTACAACGATAAGACTCAAATGTCTACAGGTCATTCTCCTTTCTTTTTGAACTATGGATTTCATCCACGGAAGGGAACTGGCTATTGACAAGAAGTAAAGGTCGAAGCCGCGCATGTGGAAGTGGAATCAGTGCTAAAGAAAGCTGCAGAGGACATGAAGCAGTTTTACGACTGCAAAAGAAAAGAATCTCACGATTTCAAGGTTGGGGACTGCATCTGGCTAGAAGCTACTAATATTTCATCTGATCCGCCCATGAAGAAGCTGGATGACAAATGGTACGGACCTTTCAAGATTCTCTCAAAACATGGTGAATCTGCTTATAAACTTGCCCTGCCTGTGACTTGGAAATCCATTCATCCGGTTTTCAACGAATGTGTCCTCTCACCTTTCAAACCCGCTGAGTTTCCTTCACAAAAGAAACCTCCTCCTCCCCCTGCAGTTTCAGTAGATGGTTATGAAGAGCAAGAAGTCAAAGAGATTTATTCTCGGCTCCGTAGAGATCAGTTGGAGTACCTCGTGCATTGGAAGGGATATCCACACAAAGAGAGAGAGTAGTTGAAAGCAATGGAGCTTCAGAATGCGCCTCAGTCTATCGCTAACTTTCATCAAAAACATCCCACAGCACCACATCCAATACCAGTGATGAAGTTGAGGTTCCAAAATCTTCAAAACTTCACAGTGCCAAACCATATTCCAAAGTACTTATTCAACTGGGAAGAGGGAGTTTATGAGCATCATTGATTCTAGTCGTGAAATGCGACTCTTAGAAGGGAGGTACTGTCACAAACAAGAGTTCAATTTCCTTTTTGGTATTCCCTACTAGTTAGTGCATGCATGCATTTCCCCTTTTTCCCTTCTTTAGTCTTGCGTTCGTCTGTTTTGATAGGTATAGCTCAACTGTTGTACTTACCATTCTCACTAACATCATCTGTTTTGATAGTCCATTGTGGTTGTCATTCCACGTCTTGCCTCAGCTTTTCTCTCTCTGATACTTACCCATATCATTAGTTTTCCAGGTGTTATGAACACAAGGTAAGTGATTGTTGTCCCTCTCGCAACTTTCAGCTAACATTTACCTTATCTTACAGGAAATCTATTCTAATCCAGGTTCCACACATACCCCACCTGACCTTATCTTTACTGGCGAGCCGGTCATCCTCCCACCTTGTCATTCCCCCAACCTTCTACACCTACCCAAATGAGGAGCCGACTCTATGTTCATTCTGATCTGGCTGGTTCAAGGCTCTTGGCAATCTTGCACGCTTGAGAGCCAAGAGCAAATTGCAGATGAGCGGCAAATCATCTTCTGATCATCCCACTGCACAGGTAGACAATTCACCGAGCCTGAGCATTGGTGTTGTTGCTGTGCGAATGATGGGTGTTGAACTGGAGAAGAAACACTGGTGAAAGAGTCCATGCTTCACTTGGTCTTGTGCCTCCACAGAAGCATGCAGATCTTCCTGATACTCATACTCCTCCCCCAGCTACTTGGCATCTTCCTCCCCCTCTTTCCCCTCCACCCCTTCCTTAGCACTTGTTTCGTTCTGTCTGGCACCCCCTACCTATGGCCAATTTTGGGGACCTCATTTTTTACAATTTTATTAATGTTATCATTTGAAATACAATGCGTGTTGGAGCCTATCTACTCATCATGAACCTACATCATGG
Organism: Suillus americanus; assembly: GCA_016695465.1. Lineage (NCBI taxonomy): Eukaryota > Fungi > Basidiomycota > Agaricomycetes > Boletales > Suillaceae > Suillus > Suillus americanus. The sequence continues at coordinate 418,723 of MU177894.1, forward strand.
TCACTTTTTCTACCCTTTCTGAAGTACGACTTTCCCCTGTGTGTATAGGACACTTTGGAAATCTTAAGTGTTTGAATGTCCGACCTCATGCCGATGTGCGCCGAGCATGATTTAAGTGTTCTTATAGAGTTTAATCAAGTTTACACCAGGGTAATTGGACGAGCGTGCTCTACAGCAGACTTGCTCAGTCACACCTGAAAAAACTTTTTAAGGCCAGTCCCTTTGCCCCCTGTGGTCACAATGCCCTGTGCATGATAAGTCATTACTAATATGACTCAGGTAATCCTTGTTGCCACCTCCTTAAGTGGATCCAGCAGCCTATGTCTAGTGAGATTGAGTTGTAGACGGGCTCTTGGCCTCTTCTTCCTCAATAACTCATCTCGCTAGGTACACCAAGTGTATTTTTATCTTTGTCCTCTTCTTACTCATTTACTTGTATTACTAGCAACCTTTTGTGCACCATTCAAACATCGAATTTATTCTCATGTCAGACAATGCTGCTGGAACCACTCAAACCTTATCATCTAACCCCTCAACTGAGGAGAATCGGGAGCTCAATCAAGATGCCGTCTCCCAATGCCTTCAACTTGTCAATGACTTTAAGAATGGGGTTAAGTCGAAAGGAAATGCCCTCCTTGAAATCCAAACAGTACTCCAAGCAGCTATCTCAGAATCCCAAATCCTTTCCCATCTTGACTTCCAGTCAGGATTCGACCACTATCTCCAACTCCTTGACCACGCAGAATCTCATGCTGAAACTTGACCTTCATGCAAGGAATCTTCCACCAGTGGACATGGTTGAGATGAAAGGGGAGATGGGAAATCCGATGAGAGGAGTGTCTCACTCGCGAAAGAGTTACGAACAAGGTTGCACAGATGAGCTCATAGTGAAGAGGATAAAAGTGACGAGAGTGGAGAAGAGGATGAATACGTCTTGCGAGGAAAAGACAAAAGCTCTCATCAGAGCGACTCCAATTCTTTCCATGGCTCCAACCCAACTTGTATCGACACATTTCAAACAAGCATGCAGAACAACTCACGCTTGATTGCTATGAAGAATGGTCAGACGATGTGAAGTACTATTGAGGGCAAGTCACTTCCACCCTGGGATGTCCAAATTTTCCACTCTCCCAGTGGACACTCTTGTTGGAAGGGCATGCACCAGACCTTGAAAAGGTCCTCTCAGGGCATTATTCAACCACTATTAATCCCAAACAATCCCAACCTCTCGGGAAAGGGTTTGAAATCACATTGTCCCAACCAACCACCACTCACAAGGTCAGGACTTATGGGGATTGGAGCATTGCCACCAATTTGTGGGTCAAAGCCCTTACATTCATCATGCCTTGGAAGGAAGGTGAGCTGTGGGGATACAAACACTATCTCTCCGGCTTCTTCATCAACATTCACTACAGCTTACATTCCCAAGTCATTGATTTTGACAAAGCATGTTGCCTCAAGGTTGAAGGGCAAAAGTATTTGTGCTTTGATGCCATCACAGAGTTCCGCCGTCTCAAAGTCACTCACATCTCATCCCTTGGAATGGTTGCCTACTCCAAGCTCCAACATCTCACCTCCTCTCCATCAGGGGAAAGGGGTTCCAGCAAGGGATCAGGATTGGGGAAGAAATCAGCACGTTCAGACCTCGCATGGGGTGAACCATGTCTTAATTGGAACCACGGGGCATGTGATAGATCAACCACTAACTGCGCAAGGTACCATGTATGCAGCAAGTGCTGCAGAAGTCATAAACAAACCGAATGCTCTCTGGCAAAAGCATCTAAATGATACTATTGCGCATGGACAATGCTTTTTGAGGAGGATGATATGGGGAGAAGAGTCTTGGACGGTCAGCGGTATGGCTTTATGGACAGAAACTGCTGAGCCCCTTCCACGACCTCCTTCTTCCGAGTTTGAGAATGAGGCAGCCATGAATACTATTAAAAGTTATCCTCATCTATTCTGCATCTCTACACCTATTAATGTTGATCGATTTGAATCTCTTTTAACCCTCGCCAATCATCCCAATCCCTCTTTTGTTTGGTCAGTCTGTCAAGGATTAAGGGAAGGCTTTTGGCCATGGGCAGACACTCACCATGGAGTATATCCCACTACTTGGGAAGTTCCTTCGTCTATCCTATCATCCGAGGCTGAGCACAACTTTCTGCACTGCCAAATTCTCAAAGAAGAGTTGGTTGGATGATACTCATCTGCCTTTGGGCCCAATCTCCTTCCAGGAATGTATAGCATGCCTATTCATGCCATTCCCAAGGAGGGAGGGAAATTCCGACTCGTAACAAATCATAGCACCGGTGATTTCTCTCTTAACTCTATGATAGCTGAAGAAGATATTGCCGGTGTTACTCTTGACAATGTTCAAGATCTTGGAGACGCTATTCGAGACTACTGGCGCGACCACCCTCATGATTCTTTACTTATTTGGAAGGCCAATGGTTCTGAGGCATACCGGCACATGCCTATGCACCCACTGTGGCAGATAAAGCAGGTAGTATATTTTGAGGGACAACACTGTATTGACCGCGCAAATGTTTTCAGGGGACATGCGTCCCAATGGATATTTCACACTTTCATGTCCCTCGTCATCTGGCTAGCCATCTTCATCCATCTCATCCAAGCCTTTATCTATGTTGATGATTCCTTCTTGTTTGCTAAGGCTGGAGATCTTGCTTACTATGTCAAGTATAGTAAAATGCTTCCAACTGGCATGGTCAAGCTCCTCTTGCTTTGGGACGAGCTCGGAATACCTCACGAAGAGCAGAAACAGGTATTCAGCTCCCCTCTACCTATTATTGGCTTTGAGGTCGACCCAGATATGATGAAGATTTCACTTGAAAGATGAGTCTAAGCGGAGCTTGGTTGAGGAGTTGCGGGTCTTTGCAAAGCATGGAAAAAGATGTTCCCTTCGAGACTTCGAGCACATTGCAGGCTCCCTTAACTTGGCCTTGAATGTCTGTCCACTCTTATGACCTGGTCTTTCGGCTGTCTATGCCAAGATCAAAGGTAAAACTAATTTGAAGGGTCTCTTGTGGTTGAATTGGAGTGTCGTCAGGGAGTTGTTATGGGCATCATTTCACTTAGCACAGTCAGATGGAGTATATCTCCTGAAATCCGTATCTTGGTGTCCTCATCTTCTTCCTCCTGATGTCCTACAAGTCTTCTGTGACACTTCCAGCTCAGGCATGGGCTTCTGGTATCCATTGCTTAATATCAGCTTTCAATCCAACCTACCTTCCTGTCCCCTTGTTGAAGATATATTCTTCTCCGAGTCTCTATACATGGTATCAGCAATTCACGATGCCATCACACGCTTGTCCTCAGGTTGTTGATTGGCTGTCTTCACAGATAGCCTCAATTCTGTTTACCTTTTCAACTCACTTTCAAGTGGACCGAGGTACAATGAACTTCTCATGAACATTGTAGAAGTCATTCTCACATTCGACGTTGACTTCCAGGTGTTTCATGTTTCAGGAGCTGATAATGTTGTCGCTGACCTCCTCTCATGCTGGCGAGCCTTGGATGCAGTTAAAGCATCTCTGGGTTTTTGGATCCATCCCTTTCAACCCCCTTGATATGCGTTGAGGGCATCCAAAAAATGAATCTCTCGACTCTTTGGGCCAGGCAATCCTTGCGTGAAGCCTGGCCTATGGAGCGTCTCATATACGAGCACTCTGTTAATCTGGGGTTAGCCCTGGATCGCTCTACAAATCATACCTACTCGTCAGCACTCAATTCATACATTACTTTCTGCAACCTTCATCATCTTGCCCTGGAACCAACTGTCAACACTCTATCTCTTTTCGTCACATTTATGGGAGCTCATATCAGCCCTTGGATAGTGGACAATTACCTCTTGGGGATTAGTAGTCTCCTTGAGGAGTATTACCCTAATGTGCGCCACAACCGTCATTCTCGACTAGTTTCCCACACTCTGCGGGGAATTAAGCATCAATATGGAGTGCCAGTTTGACGTAAACTACTACTCTCCCAGTCTGATCTCACTACTGCTCTTACTGCTCTGCCTGCTACTCCTCAACACAATGATCTTTTGTTCGTTGCGCAACTTTTTGATGGCTTTTATGGGCTTTTACGACTCGGAGAGCTCGTTTGGCCTGACAACATGTCTTTGCACTCGGACTCTAAAGTGACTCGTTGTACTTTGGTGGTAACTACTGATACTTATCATTTGTTCATCCTTCCTACACATAAGATGGACTATCAGTTCGAGGGAAGCACCATCGTTGTTCACAAAATGGATACGGAGGATCCCCATGACATCTTTCTATCCTATCTCGCTTCACGTGACAAATCCTTTCCATTTAATAGCTTTCTATGGCTATGTAGTGACAGATCAGTTCCAATACACACATGGTTCATCTCTTGCTTGCAGGCTTTGTTTCCTGATTCTATATTAGGGCATTCCATGCGGGCGGGGGGTGCTACTTCTCTGGCTGCTTCTGGGGTTTCTGGTAATCGCATTCAGGCTATGGGTCGTTGGTCTTCCAATTCTTTTCACATCTATGTTCGCAAAAATCCTGTGTTGCTTCATGCGATTGTTTTTAATGGCCAGTCAATCCATGACGCTGCCCCTTTTGGCTCTTTATAATTTGTATCATTATTCATATTTATCTTTCTCTACTACTTTGTACTAATACTCTACTTCTTAAATCTTCCTCAGCACCCTCCCTCCCTACCCTTATAGCTGGAGTTATAGTGTGGTACTCTAGGTATGGGTTTCTACTCTAGTTACGGGGTTCAGGTTTGAGTTCATAGGCTTCCGAATCCATGAGGACCCCTTGGTCTCGCAATGGTGAAGAGAAAAGGTTGCTGCCAGATGGAGAGACAGCAGAGTGCAGAGGGCAGTATGATCCCAAAGGACTACTGACTAGGCCAAAGCTCAAGAGTGTGTGTGTGAGTGAGAGAGAGAGGATATGAAGGTGAAAGTGTCACTCCAGACAATGAGGACAGAGCCCCTTCAGTGACAAATCCCGTATTAGATGGGTCACCCAACCTACATAATATCCCATGTAATACGGGCCAGCGGATTATGGGCCGATGATATGTATATTCCCGATGGTGACAGGTGGGCCGGGAGGGATATTATTCCCAATAAAGACAGGTGGGCCCATCTATGCTGATGTTATATATATCCTCGACGATAGCGGATGGGCCAGGAGAAATATTACTATGGAGATGGGTGGGCCCATGTGGGTAATATGTAGACTAGGATTGACATATATGCATAGGAAATAGTATTATATAGACGGGTGGGCCGACATATTAGTATTATTTTGTAGACGGATGGGCCGAGGGAGCGATGAAATATGTATTAGATAGATGGGTGGGCCAAGGGTGAGGTGAATTATTTATTAGATAGACGGATGGGCCGAGGGAGCGATGAAATATGTATTAGATAGATGGGTGGGCCGACATAGGGAAATATTAGATAGACGGGTGGGCCGAGGGTGAGGTGAATTATTTATTAGATAGACGGGTGGGCCGATGTGGTGTAATATTAGATAGACGGGTGGGCTGACATGGGGGAATATTAGATATACGGGTGGGCCGAAGTAGGGAATTTTACATAGACGGGTGGGCTGACGTGGGGTGATATTAGATATATGGGTGGGCCAAAGTAGCGAATTTTACATAGATGGGTGGGCCGACATCGGGTAGAGTACTGAAACCCGAAACCCGAGCCCGGGACACCCAGATTCGAGACTCGAAACTCAAAATGCAACACTCAACTGGAAGCTCATACATTTTGACGAGTTTTGAGTCCCGAGTTGAGAAAATTCAAATTTAAGATGATATACATGTATGTCGTCTCGACTCACCGAGTACCGAGTACTGAGTACCGAGTATTGAGACACAAGACCCGAAATTCAGCACTCAGTAGTGGGTGCAATGAGTACAGAAATACACAAGATAATACACATTATTCTCAGAAATCACAAGTTTCGAATTTCGACTTGTGAATCACGAGTCTCAAGTCTCGAGACTCAAATCACCGAGAACTGATTACCGAGTACTGACACCCGACACCCGAGATTTGGCACTCGGCACTCGAGACAAAACTTCAAACTTGAAAGTACCGACTACCGACTACCGACTACCGACTACCGACTACTGAGTCCCGAATGTCAGATGTTGAGTGTCGGCACTCAGCACTCAACATACGAAGCTTGAAACTCCAAATTGGTAAACCTCTGAATTTCGAATCACCAACACCTGATACCCGACACCCGAGATTTCGCACTCGGCACTCGAGACAAACATCAAAACTTGACACTCGAAAGTACTGACTACTGATGACCAACTACCGAGTCCCGAATTTCAGGTCTCGACTGTCAGCACTTGGCACTCAACACATGAAGCTCCAAACTCCAAATTGGTAAACCTCTGACTTTTGAATCACTGAGTACCGAGTCCTGAGTCCCGGGTTTCGGGTTTTGGGTGTCGGTACTTGGTACTCGGTGCTGTGTACTCGGTGATTCAAAATTCAGAGGTTTACCAATTTGGAGTTTCGAGCTTCATGTGTTGAGTGCTGAGTGCCGACACTTGAGACCTGAAATTCAGGACTCGGTAGTCGGTCAACGGTAGTCAGTACTTTCGAGTTTCAAGTTTTGAAGTTTGTCTCGAGTGCCGAGTGCCAAATCTCGGGTGTCGGGTGTTGGTACTCGGTAGTCAGTTCTCGGTGATTCGAGTCTTACTTTCGAGTTTCAAGTTTTGATTGTTGTCTTGAGTGCCGAGTGCCAAATCTTGGGTGTCGGGTGTCGGTACTCGGTACTTGGTGATTCGAAATCCAAAGGTTTATGAATTTGGAGTTAAGCTTCAGGTGCCGGTACTTGATGGCTCGATCAATGGACTGGCACAGGTTACATTCATTGAAAACTTGTATATACATCTATCACTATGCAATTATGTAGCCATGTCAACCTCCTCAGAAG
>MU177894.1:443969-505070 GCA_016695465.1 Suillus americanus
GAACTCTCAATTGAATCTTTTCCCCCAAAGCTCAGAGAGGGTAGCGGATGCATAGCGCGCTGTGTGACATGCATGGCAGTGAGCCAAAGGCAATGAACAGCACTGTATGACGAGAGAGATGAGGGGGAATGTAAGGAGCAAGAGCATTTGACAGTGCTGTATGACGACGAGGAAGGTGGTGAACACACCTTAGAGCGTCCAGAGCCCCCACCATAGCCTCCAAGCAAACCTGATGAGGGAGCGAGAGCATTTGACAGCGCTGTATGGCATGAGAGGTGAGGTTAGGAGGAAGGTAGCGAACACACCTTAGAACCTCCGGAACTCCTGCCAGAACTTCCAAGCGAACCTACTAACATGCACAGCGGCGGAGCGAGAGCATTGTATGATGAGAGGCGATGAGGAAGTACAGCACTACAAGGAGGAATGTGAAATGTACTTAGAACCTCCAGAGCCCCTGCCTGAACCTCCGAGCAAACCTGAGTAAATTATCCTCCGGAGGTCAGGATCCTATTGTAGAATTGAGGGAGAACCCTCCGAGGGATGAGAGGCTTTCAGCCTAGTTTCCCATAACAAAGAAACCAGGCTGATAGACCATGTGCACCTCTTTAAAGTGGTGCCAAGGGTGTTTCTACTCTAGTTACGGGGTTCGGGTTTGAGTTCATAGGCTTCCGAATCCATGAGGACCCCTTGTTCTCGCAACGGGGTCCTCGACTTGCTGGCTAATTTCCTCCAAGTCTGCGTCTCCACGAGACTCGAGTGAGGACGATTAGGTGTTCTTAAGCGAGTTCTTTCAGAACTTTAGCCGGGACTTTGAAGCGTTAAGCCGGTGTTTAAGCAAGTTTTCAAGAGTTTCAAAATTTGATTTGAGTACCACTAATATCGAGTGTTCAAATTAATTCAAAGGCGCTTCCATCGCTCATGAAGCAGGGAAATTGACCAGAATACAGGTAACAGGAACAACCACATCGACCATGTCAGCAACAAACTACGAATTATGCCATCAGTCACAACACCAATGCGAAAGCAGAAACACGACTCACTATCCAGGCATGCTCATGGACAGGCCGCCAGCCCATCGGTAAGCAGTCTAAGTTGAATCATGAAGGTCCGCAGAATTTGCCACCGCCGCGAGGCTATTGACATTGCAAGGCGCAAGGGTGAGCAACGGGGTTGAATCTTGGATGCAAAGCAAATTAATCATACTCACTGCCTTCACATTACACTTCATGGTTTTGCAGCAATCGCTGTCACGAGCACAGGTCCCGAATTGGGGACTGCATGCAGTGACAGACATGCATGCAACCAAAGCAGTAACGACGACGAGGAAAGAGAAGTGCATAGTTGATGCGAAGTGATACAAGCTTTGCAAAGAGAACTCTGAACTACTGAGGTAGACAGGGCTTGCTTTTATATCCTGAAATTATTATTGTGAGCAAAACTTGCGAGTTATATTGCTTTGGCAGATTGGTTGCGCCTGGATGGCAGAACTTCATCACGGATAGCCCCAGAATCAGCGGATAATCAATCTAAAATTCGAATTTGAAAGTACCTCAAATCACACTATAAGTTGGACTGATACTGCAGACTATACAGTACATCCTCCCATGGTTCTGAGTTCTGCCACATTCTGCCCAGGAGGTTCTGCCCGCAACACTAGCGGTAATACATCGTAGTACTGTAGATGTAATCAAGGAATTCTAAGCCAGTCACGGTATCTCACTTTCTTTCCCACTCTTCTCCCAGAGTACGCTGCAACATGATCATGTAATGGGTACTGGCGAGTCACCGGCGGAGCGCATCCCTGCTCGGTACTTACTACTCTACCTTAATTGAAAACGGTATGGGACACATAAATTGCAGCTGCCGGAGATTCAAGTCGTTATAGACGAAGATTGGGTGGGAATTTATTATCCCAATCCTTGACGTCGATGTTCCGGAGCAAGTGATTTGTATAGTAGCCGCTTGGTAATTAGCGCTGCGAAAAGTTATATATTGCTCTCGTTATTGATTGGTATCAATTACAGGTCACGCGCAAGTGGCACCGCAGTTGGACTGCGCAGTATGACACCGCAGCTCGCACCCTTCTTAAGGGGACGTTTACACTACTAGCTTCCATTGCAGCACGTCGGTGTACAAGGATACTACTAGTAACGGGTGTGCGGATTGTGGAACAAACGCCGGCATGATAATTGTTGAAACGAGCCCAAAACGCACCGACAATAAAGGCGACGGTCAAAGGGCAGGACTCCACGAGGGCTCAAGTAATACCCTAGGGCCATCGCCACCCCCACCGTATACTTCCCAGACATCTTATCAACCCACAACGGACGTGGTGGTAGTCGTATATCGTCAGTCACCCGTACGACGTTTCTGGAAAGCATTCGGTGTTGCTTTACTTATTTGGTTCCTCATTGCTGCGTTCACTACATCTTCCACCGATATGGCCTTCAATCGTGGATCTCGACTCGTATGTCATTTTTCTCTCGCTCAATAGTACATCTTTGGCTCACGTATTTGATAAGTTCTGGAACGGTGAGCCACCTCATCCTGGCTCACAAGATGGCATCGTCCACCAATGCATCAGTGGCTCCGATTGGACACTGTCCAACCAAAGCTTGAACCAATTTCCCTATAGTGCTGAGACATTCCTAGAGCTCCCCGTTGACTCTGATGCACTATACCTGTTCACGAGGGGCTCTCAGCAATCCGGTCATGTTGATATCGTGCAGTCCACCCAGCCGACAGATAAAGTTGGTGTCCAAGTGCGGGTTGGCTATCACGCTCGCGAAGCGCTGGACCACGCCAATATCTGTCGTCTCGAACGAAAGACAAATGAGAATGGTGTCGGCATCCTTGTAAATACCTCAATACTCATTCGTTGAACCTTCGTGTCAATGCATTTCTTTAGACATCCGCATTCTCGCACTTCCCTGGCAATAGACAACAACTAAGATTCGAAGTGAAGATCACGCTACCCGCAGGGAAAAATGGAGAAGCTCTGCACATCAAAGCATTCGAGACGGAGACATCCAATTACAGTCAAGATGTCGCAGATGTCTGGAACACTATCTCCTTCGATAAAATATCACTCAGAACATCAAATGCCCATGTAAACGCAAAGGTTGGTTGTTTTAGTTTCCTGGATTATTGAAATGCTCAATATTTGCCGATCAGTCTGTCACCGCTGAGGATGGTTCGATCCGCTCTAGCAATGGCGGCATTAAAGGGCATTTTAATAGTGGCTCTTCTCTCCAGCTCACAACTTCAAATGGCCCCATTCAAGCGTCTGTTTCGCTCCTCAACCAAGAGAATGGAGCTGTCAGTAAGCTCAAGATGACAACAAGTAACGGGTATATGACTTGCGTCCTATTTCGGTTCCATAATCTAACCTGCTGTTTCAGTAAAATTGGTGCCAATATTGATCTTGTCACACACTCTGGCCAGGGTGGTATCTTCGACGTCGAAACGCGCACTTCAAATGGGCCCGTCACCCTTGAATACACCGACATGCCTGTCGATTCAATTCTCAGGTCGGAAGCCCGCTCTTCTAACGCGGCAATGAGCGTCAAGTTGTACAGCACTTTCGAAGGCTCGTTTGACATCGAGACTTCTAACGCAGCAGCCATGCTCAAGGAGCTGTCTGTTGAGGATCCTTCTGGGCAAGGACGTCGCAGGGAGGTGACTCAGAGACGAGAGCGATGTCGCCTCCGAGGGACTGCCTATTGGGGCGAGAGCAAAGAGATCGAAGGGTATGCTACGGTCAAAACGTCGAATGGTCGTGTGGAATTGGTGATCTGAACTTGGGGTATATCAACTTCCTTATGTACTTGTAGTAGTATCCTTATGTTCCATTGTGATATTATGTCTATATGTTCGAAGTCTGGATGGAGTGTGCGGCACAGCCACAGATGGTATTTAGCGTCTCCTACTGCAACGTCTTTCGACGCGACTATCGAGCACGACCCAAGAAGTGATAAAACTCTTGCCATATAACAAGATGGTATACACCTTTCCAATCTGTGTACACCTACTGATGGCTTTTCTCAATGTGTAGTTGCCTCTGTCACTGCTGACTTCAGCTCAAAACAAACCTATGGTATGGTTTCTTGCATCCATCTGACCGAAATAAGGCTCACTATGCGTTCTTTTTTCTATCTGATTCAACGATCATAGCTCGTAGAGTTGAAAAATGGCGAAACATTCAACGGCCACCTCGTCAATTGCGATAATTTCATGAACATAACACTACGGGAGGTGTACCAAACGAGCGCAGATGGCGACAGATTCTGGAAGTTGAAGGAGTGTTACATTCGCGGCAGCACCGTGCGTTCAACTGTCTCTCTTGATAACCTCAGTGCAGCTGAACAACCCTCAGATAAAATACCTGCGCGTACCAGACACGTTGTTAGATACTGTAAAAGAGGAGCAAACCCGAGCACGAGAAGCTGGCCGAGGTGCGCGGGGGGGAGGAGGTGCAGGTATGCGAGGAGGTGCGTCTGAGCTAATCTCCCTGCCGTTTCAGGTTCGGCACACTGATCATGATCCGCTCGCTCGCTCGTGTCCATTATCTTTGCATCACACGCCGTTTTCATGGGATGTCGATACGCTGCCTGTAATTTCCACACAGGCCGAGGTGCTCCATCAAGAGGAGGTCTGTCCGTTTTACTCCATCATACCAAATCGGTCCTAATTGATTGTGCTCAGGCCGTGGAGGTTCAAGAGGTAGCGGACAACGTGGACGAGGGCGTGGACGGGGAGGTTAGATTCCTGCCGCGATCATCATCCTGTGCAATTCACTTTCAGGGTATGTCATACGTGACCCATGCGTCTCCACTGCCACACGTCATTATTCAGTACATACTCAGTGCCGGAATGATTACAGTGTGTTGTCTAACCACTGCTTAATAAGACCGTGCATAGCCAGATAGTGCATCTTTCTTCGGCCCCGCATACTTGCACAGCTCACATTTTGGGTGTTCCTTGGCTCTCTATCTTACCAAAAGTGGGTTCCTCTGGAAATGTGCTTCTCGGCGCGTGCACGAATTCCTTAAGCGTTTATCATTGGCACGTAGTGTGCTTCTCTTCCATCATGGTATGGTGGGTCTAGATCTAATCCAGTGCCTGTTTTCATGAACCAATATATCAAAGACTGCCATTCGCCTCGGTAACACCTGTTACATCGCCTGTTTCATTAGGATTGAGATCGACATAAAAGCACCAATCACATCCGCTGTTGCATTGGGTCCTAGATGAAGTCATATTGTTGCAGATTGCTAAATACATTAATCTAAAGGGATGCCACTGGATGGTATGACTTTCAGTGGCAGACGGTTCCAATCCGCGGCTGGAAAGCAAAAAAAATCCATCTCAGAACAGACCGATCGATCAGACTAGCAAAAAACGCACTTTTCGTGTAGACGGTGTTTCCCCACCAGTTGATATAGAGGCCACCTTTTGGGAACTGTAGGCAATGTTGAATGAAGGTTAACCACGATGAGCAGCAGGGAAACGTACATCTAACGTGAAAAATATTATAATTAACGACAAAACAGTGCCTATACCTCACCATTAGCAAAAATCAAGGGAGGCAAGGCAGCCACATACCGCTGTCCAAAGCTGCGCTAGTCACATAGTTGAATTTGCTCCACCATGCAAAGTTCCGTTTTCTTATTAGATATTGAAATACAAACCCGACTGCGAACCAGGCAGAATAGTTGATGCCGGCCGCAGGCGGTATATACGAGACGCCGTTGAGCACCACAGGCGTGCTCACAAACCTGACCCATGAGTTCGGGTACCGCCGTTGCCACAGCCAGAAAGGAACGGGTAGGAAAGCACCGACAATGATGGCATACAACTCCGGGTAGTACAGCGTCCCTTTTCCGAACTGCCGCGTGGGTCCGATAATTCCCCTACAAACATGCATCGTTGAGAAATGACACAGCAACTGAAATGAAAGACAGACGCACCAGACTGCTGATGCAGTGTAGTACACTTGATTGTGTGGACACGTCAAGAGACTGGGTTGTTGTGGGGTGCAGATGTCCGGAATATTGTTGAACATCCACTGCTTGACACCGATCTGGATGAATGATGCCAACAGGGTGCCCACGAATTGCACTGCAGGGAACACCCTTGGTCAGGCGATCGAGTGACAATCAAAAAAGCACTGCTTACCAAGGAACGTGGCTCGTGGAGGAACCTTTATGTAATGACCAAGCTTGAGATCCTGTACAAATGAGGTAGCTTCCGACAATGTCTGAACGGAGTATGCCTTGAAGATCTGTGACAAATTTGGATGACTACGTCAAACTCCTTGCAAAGTGCTACAGTTCGACAGCGTACCATGTTCGCAACAGGGTCGCCCGCCATTAAAGTCCCTGGGATGATCTGCGCAAGCAGATTCAACGTGATCTGTACAGATCGGACATCAGCATTCCTATTCTCGAATGCAGCGCGGAAGCATGCATACCCCTTGCCCAGTCATTGCGTAAATGAACCCGGACGGCAAGACATATAGAGTTGGTAATGCCACGGACAACATCAGGGCCCACACAGGTACTGACGTATGCCACACCTGCAAATAGCCGATGTTGAACAAAATCCATGATGTAAAAGGGGAGTGCTTACCTCAACGACTACTACCATGAGGAGGAAAAAGCTGAAGAAGCACACGAGATACCACCAATCTGGCACCTCAGGGTAGTTGCGCATGAGCTTCGCGTGAATGTCATCCTGCTCTACGCGAATCTTCTTTAGCCCATTCAACAAACTTCGGCCGTGGTAAAGAATGGTGTGCACGAGTACGCATGTTGATAGGGCGAATGCAAGCATGTAGGTCATCGCATAAGTCGCGGGAAGATAAAGCGGAGAATAGTTCTCGTAGGCAGTAAGATTGAAGCGGTTGGAGGCATCCAACACAGCCGACACATTGTACACGTTACCGTAGCGATCATATGGATTACTGTCGTTCAATGGGAAGTAGGCGAGATCCCACGTCTGTGACAAAGTCAGAAACGAAGGACAGAAGGTAGTAGCGGAGGGCTGGAGGGACTTACGTTGGTATAGTATAATATTGGTGTGATAATCCAGAAGAAAAGAACGAAGCCAAAGAAGATATGCACTTCAGCCCACCATGGAAACATCAAGGGACTACCAATCCACGAGATTTGTGACCAGTCGAATGTCACTATGGTCATGCCCAAGCCCGACTCGACGCCAAATAGTTGATTAACTGGAATGTTATCCGGTAGTATCCAACACATCCAAGAAAATACCGAGAGAGCACTGAAGAGGTAGCCTAAAAACTCATCAAAGTCAACTCAAATTGAGCTTGAAAAGACTCTTACCAGGAATAAAATAGAAGAAGAACGCGCCACCAAGGACAAGAAGAAAGTATCTGTATCGTGTAATCGAACCTGCCTCTTCGTCGTCCTCCGCGTGAAGCGTGTTCAATAAAGTACACGTCACCAAGTTCTGTGGCCAAACCATGCTCGCAGGCCAAACCAAAAAGCGTCTGCATATCCCTGCAAGACCGAACCCCGTAAGTTGCGTGGCAACAACCAGGAGTACACTGAACCAATAATCCACTTGAACGCCGTAGTTGAGCTGAGTGACCACAATGGCGTTGATAGCGTAAGGTGCACTAATAGCAACATTTGCCATGATGTATACTAAAACATGCTCCTTGATGTTCCATGGTCCAGGATTGAGAGAAAATTCAAAACTGCCAAGATACCGTGGGAGACGATAAGTCGTGATGGGGAGGACAAAAGCGAAGAATTTTCCCATCGGATAGCATACGAGCAAAAGGACAAGGGGAGAGACACTCGGGGCAGGTTGCCGGAAGTTAAAGAAAAGGTTCATTGCACTGGAAACCATGAGACTACAAGCAAGAACGATGCTCTCAAAAACTCACCTAGCGGTCATACAAAGAACCAGACCGATTAACCACATCCGCAACGTCATAGCGGGCATTTCTGGGTCATCGATGTTCGAGACAGATGCACGAACTTCGGGAAACGGACTGTCTTCTTCATTCACAGCGTCAAAATCAAACTCCATCCTGTGTCACGCCAAAATACACAATGTTGAGAAATTTACCGTACAAAAACGAAAAACCCACTTGATTGAACCATCGCGACTGTCTTGTTCCAGCATACTAGGTGTTATGCTTAGAGTTGTTGAATCCCCGAGTGTTGATGAAGGATGTCGTGTCCTCTGTGAACTGTTACGAAAGTCCTCCTCGACGTGCTTCTCGGGTGGGCTGGAGGTTAGGCTAACGCGTATTTTCCGAGAGTTCGGGACACTAGGTCTCGAAGGGTGGGTATTGGTTGTACTCGACAAGGCTGTGCTTAGTCGACGCATGCGATACGGGTCGCTTGCGCCTTGGTTTGACGCAGTAGAAGGAGGACTTTCTACTGGAGCCTGAGAAATGGGTACAGGGAAGAGACGGGAGGGGCCGGCCGCTTCAGATGAGAAACGAACCCAGGGGTCAAAGGTCGGCGCCGGATATACAAGCGGGAGACCGTCTGATGGGACTACGTTCGCGAAAACATTTGTGTAGTCTGGTGATATTCGGGATAAATCAGCCGCACGCTGCTTCTCTACATCTCGCTGTTGGTCTGCGGTTGAAGGAGGGAGAAAGGCAAAAAGGTCCTCTGTGTCGCTTTCCTCTTCCTCTTCTTCCTCGATATAAGCATTATCATAGGTATACTGGTGGTCACGGTCAAATGCGCCTGCAGAAGTTGGGGGACGGGCTGAAGATGGACGAAAAGCTGAGGCTGTGAAGGGGCGAGAGCCTCCAGCTGAAGATGTTGGTCTACCGGACATCAGTCAGAAGAAGTCCGGTAAATAGGACCTTTGAACGCTAATTGGGGTATCTTATGAACGTCGTAAAAAGTTGCTCGGCGTCGTGGACGACGACGAGGAGGACTACGGGAAGGAGAGGGGAGGGTATCTGAGGACAAGGGAAGGTACTTGGAGGGAAAGGACTTGTGGGAGGACTGAAAGTAGTCCGCTACTAGAGGATCACCACTAAACCAATCACATTTCTCAGGCACATCAACCTTCCCATGTTCCTGGTTAATATTTTTGTGCGTTTTTCACATTTTAATTTTATTTTCAGCCCCAACCACTTCCCTTTTTGGACGTCTTACCCTAAATTTGGTTATCAAGCCGCCGTCCTTCCGGCCGCCCAATCTACATACAAAACCTCTATGCCCCGTAATTAGGACGATTAAATGGTCTAATAGATTCATCTGCAGTATGTTTCATGCTATCCTTATGCTGGCGACCCAGCTTTCGATCAAGTCCCTCATTTCAATCTTGCCCGCTAGCCCTGAGGCACATCAGGGCATCCACACGCTGCAACCCAGTTGACATTTTCAGCAACCGTGACGTTTCATTTTGACAGTGCTCGTGTGCCTAGCACCCTCCATGGATGTTATAACTTCACAAGTTCCCCAACACCACGCATACTGCTAATATAGTCGCCGCTGTCAGTCATACTTTTTTACACTTTAAACGCAACGAGTCATATATCATGCCCTTGTTCAACGAAAATCTGCAATCCGCGTGCACCGGTGCTCGTCGCCTGTTCGGCGATTAATCGCTTGTTGTAATGGTCCAAGTTACCGATCGCTGCAAACTACATGTAGACTCTATCAAGCACTTGCCCAAACGCATCAGCATCGAGAACTTTGGTTATCTTTGGAGGTAAACAGTCCGAACCTTCACTTCGTCATATGTGCCTTTGCCTATTGCCACTATCACTATACTTATCTGTGAAAGGCATAGCGCGCCTCGCTTACGCCCTGATAGGAGAACTCGTGCAGACTCAGCGTGTCAATGCACGTCACTATTGACGGTGACCAGCGGCTACATATCTACGTTCGAGTCCCTCCAAAGTTCATGATAGGCGTCGTGGACTCCTAACTACGCTGGTTCCGAGCCAATTTGCAGGCTTTGCCTACCGCAGTCTATAGATGCTGAGGACATTATTACTCACTAGTCCCGGAGATGACCCCAGCCTAGATGCAGACACCGCCGTAAAAGGCGTCCGCCACTGAACATAATTCCGGCACCCCTTGATGAATTGATCACAAAAACCACTCCGTACTCGCGCGAGCGATAAGTATACTAAACTATTAACACCACTTTTCCCTCTTTTAGCGGTTTACGGTGAGGTTACGGGACACTGGAAATTTTTAAATAGACGCTTTGTGGCTCTCGCTCCATTTTTTGGCGCAGATGATCATTCCTGAATCCTGAGGGTGATCAGCTATATCCTTTCATATGTTTCGCAATACTCATGCTATGACCGAGACTTTACATATAAGAACGAACGCCTATGAGTAGTCGTGATGCTTCTAAGTATACCACATCGGGAAGCCAAACAACTGCTCACCGAAGACGTAAATGAACGCAAAGCCACAGCTTGATTGGGAGAGCCCTACAACGCTAAAAGAGGAATGTAACGCACTATGCCTTAGCAAGTTGAAAGACTTCCGACTCTTCTGACTGCGATGTTAAGACGCTCACTGGTATTACTTTCTCCACCGTATTTCCCTTATCGTAGAGTCACAACTTCCATATATGTCCTCCCGCGAGCGTTTCCTGAGGCAAATTGGGCAAAGAACCGGCGGAATCATGTATCGTGTGAGTCAGAGACTCAGACCAAGGCGCCCAAGATAGTCTCCCCGCGAAGCACGAAAGGCACTCCAAGGTGTCGATTTCTTTAGCACACAAGTGCTCCATGACCATAATGGGAAGAGAGCGATGCACACCTTACAATATTGTAAGTAGTTGCGTCGGTACAGCATCACAATGGTTAATTTAAGTCGCAAACTGTAACTTAATCATCTGCTGCGACGGAGGTGTCTATATCCACTTATCCACCTCCGCAGTGAGTACTATCACAGTCAAGGAGATTGTGCGCACGGTACTTGAGATTGATTCCTCGGATACAGATCCCATAACCTTTTGCGTAACAGGAGGCATGTCTTGAGCAACCTTCATCGTTGTTCGAAACGTTACACCCCTGATGCCTAGCGATATGATGGCCTTCCCCGTGTTAGTACTCGTGACCTGACGAGGGTAGTAAACAAGGGACCATATACCTATTTGACTGCACACTCAGGAACAACGATGCGGCCCACTATTGGGTCATTCTGGAGTGCACGTTGTCCGAGGACTCGGCAAATAAGACAGACGGGCGCGTCAAGTGAAGACACAATAGTCCCGTTGTGCCTAATGTGTTTGTAGCTACTGGGCACCAAGAGAAATGGGGTTGACATGGCCAATGCTGCGCCTGGGTCTTTTTTGAGCCTTTTAGGCGCTTAACAGACTGAACGTTATCGCCTGTCGGCGATGGCATCTGAGTGATGGTGGCAATCTGAAACTCGGGAAAGCCACCGCTTGCATTCGTAATAGAGTTAATGTTTCAAGGAACATACGTACTTTATAAGACATACAACATACAGCACGTCATCAGAAAAGCAGATGCCAACGACCGAACGCGCTGGTCCGACAGGTTTGAGGCGATAACATGAATGTCGTTGGATTGTGTCTTCAAAAGCCGCGCAAGAGTGAGTGAAGCGCATACTCGTAGAAGCGTGGTAAAGAATTACTAGAAGGAGGTAGAAAACCACGTGCCACGGAGCAAGGTGAAAACCCTAGTTTTGGAAGTGAGAATAAAGAAACGTGACATGGGAGAACCCGAGCTCACCTGACCTTCACAAGGACTCAGGACACCCGGGCCTAGCTAGAATAGGTTTGATCAGCAGAACAGGCTGTCGGAGGATGGGTACGTCACCATGAGTCAGTGGCGGAGCCACTGTCAGTGTCACTGCACGACAGTATATGCGAGTCGGAATTCAAGCAATAAGTTGGCCTCTTATAGATATCCAGATAGTAGCTTGGTGAGGTACGATAACGCCTCACATCCGTCAGTGTCGATATTAATGTTCTGATAACCGGTCAAATTCGAACTGGAGAAAGTCCACGTGCTGGCGCTCGGGACCGACTCTTCCACAGCTCCTGACCGGTGATCGTGACGGCCGTACACCAATCTTCCCCAAGGTAGCTTGATTGTGACGATAATACCAACAGATATATCATGATGATTCTCAGAAAGTGATCAGCGAGTGCCATTCTGAGCTCTCACGTCAACTATCGTTACTGTCACGGGCTATTACCGATACCGAGCGCGGCATCACCACTGGCAGCACGCTGCGCCCGCAGTATGTTTCACACGGACTCCTTGATAGTGGCGCGCAGATCAACTGTATATCTGCAGTTATGTACATCGTACTGTGCATCTGGCCTTCTTCGTTCTTTAGACATAAAAGCGCTATCTGACGAGGATGAACGGAGACCGTGACAACAAAGAGGTTTTTCAACTTCAAGTTGAATGTGGCGACTTCAGATCAGCACAGGCTGCCACTCTCAATAGCCAGACTTGCGAATCGCAATTTGTGGAGCGGCCGCGCCGGTCGATCGCAGCTAGGCTTTTTGGTATTGGCGTTGCGAGCTTGCTGCTCTTTGCCGTGTTTACTCACCCTAGATTCAACATTGTGCACAATGTTTCCGACTACTACGAGGTTGGGATTTTCTTTGGCGGTCAGGACTAGAAATCAACTTATGTGCACTACAGTTTTCAACAGACTTAAATGAACCTGGTTATCCTGATCCCAGCGATGGGGCAGTCGTCAGGTGCATTGGTAGCGCAGAGTGGGACGAATACTATGAATTACCATCATGGGCGCAGCAGTTCCCTTTTGGCAGCGAGTCACTTTTCACCCTTCCTGTCGGCTCTGACTCCCTGTATCTCATCTCTCGGGGTATTTTCCAGTACGGCACTGTCACCGTGGAGCAGTCCACCGAGGTCTCCGATGATGTCATCATACGCGTACGCGCTGCATACTTGAAAGAAGAGGCCTTTGAACGTGCAAATGTTTGCTACCTCAAGCGCCAGGAAAATCAGAATGGAATCGGTATCTACGCAAGTTTTTTCTTGAACACTATGTTGTACTGTACTGATATTCCATGGGCAATGCTACATAATAGACCTCGAAGAGCCCTCTTCCTGGCCAGGATAACAAAGATCAGCTCATGTTTGATGTCACAATCACTTTGCCCGCCAGCGCGAGCGAGGATGCCCTCTACATCAAGAGTTTAGAGACTTCTGCGCCTCTTTTCAGCCACAAGGTTGCAGCTTTGTCGGACACCGTTTTCTTTGGTAGTATTTCGTTAAATACTTTGCATTTCCCTATCAACGTCCAGGTTCGTGTTACGTCACTTAGAGGTTTAAGTGATTAGAGCTGAAGTCTTCATAGTCTGTAGCAGCCGAGACAGGGATTTTTACCACTGCTAACGGGCTTATCAAAGGACACTTTCATTCGACGTCGTCTCTCAAACTCATTACTACCAACATGGCCATTAACGCAGATGTTGACCTATTTCATAACGAATCTGCAAAGCCATCTGAATTGGTCATAACAACCGCAAATGCGTGTGTACTCATGCTCGTTTTCATTCCTCAATATATTAAACGCTTCGTCGTTACATTAGGCCCCTTGATGCACGTGTATCTTTGACTACTGCCTCGGGATATGCCGGAGAATTCGGAGTTGATGCACAAACCGCGAACGCCCCGCTTAAACTCACCTATGCCAACTCGCCAGTTCATTCTCAGCTCATCAGTAAGGCAAGAACCACGAATTCTCCAACGACTGTACGCCTGCATAGCGCATTCGAAGGCTCTTTCTCTCTATCCTCATTCATTGGGCCCTCTCTTGAGCAGCATAGCGTCGAGGATCCCGCAGGCAAAGGGCGTGAACGTCACGTCACTGCATCCCGCAGCAGGGGACACATTCAAGGATCTGTTCGTTGGGTTGGGGGCGAACCTAGCGGAGGCGGAACTGGCTTTGTTCAAGTATCGACCACGCTATCGCCTGCCAAGTTGATCTTGTGAAGCATGGTGTTTTAATTGGAGGGGGGTGGATCGAATTCTTTCAAGATTACTCTGTCGTAAACCTGTTCTATCTTCACGTCTGCGATGCCCTTGCTGTAATTATGACTTCATTTATTGCGAGGTCATCACGGGGGTGACTATACCAGACAAAGTGTACAAAATCCTGTGTAAACAGTTAGTTTATTTGTACCATTGCTTTTGTGAGTGCTTTGAGATACGTACGGAATGCACTCGTTTTAACCATCCTCTAGAAATCAATCAAACACATATTCAATTTTTTCTATCCCAACGACAGAAGGAATAAAAATCATCCAAATCAACTGCTGGATGCTGGGGGCCTCATCCCCTGCTATGACTGCTCAGGTACGCCGTTCGACTGATGCTGCTTGGGTGCCAAACTTTTTATATGGCTTCCCTACGGAGCTGAAGATATTCTACATGCAAAAGATGCCAAGGAAAGAGGGAGAGCAGGGCTCTGTATATACAGAGAGCTGCGAACTTTTGATGCCTGGTGTCGGAGAAATTGCCGATATGTGGAATTCTGACCTGCCGTACGCTATTCAAACCTATGACTAAATACGCGATAGGCGGATCGATAAGGATAGCAGTTATGGAAGAGTTACTGGTGGCGTACAAGCGCAAGGGCATTGACCCTGCCCCTTATTACTGGTTCACTGACCAGCGTAAATATGGTATTTGTCTGCATGGAGGATACGTGCTGGGCGTCGAGGTCGGCCTCTCTTTATTTATTTGCGCAAAAACGTGGTGGATGACATGTCTGTTATTGCAGTTCCTTGCATGGCTGGCTAACCGATTCACTGTGAGGTATGTATCAATTGGGACTGATAAAGAAAATCACATTGACGGAGACGCCTTCCAGGGAGTGCACGCTGTATTATCCACGATGGCCCGGTCGTGCAACACCTTAGGTTTGATTTGGACCTCGATGTTTGGCAGTATCGTGGATAGAATGTATGGGTTATGCATAATAGATTCGAGCCGTTTGATTTTTATCTACCCCCATCCAAAGGCGAGCAGAGGAACGAAAACCATTAGTAACATATATGCGACGATGCACCTCCTGAGGCTCCTATTTTCTGAAGGTGCATCTGCTTGGGCATCAACCACGCCGTCCATGACCTGCTGAATTCGTGTGTGACGTATGTGGTAATAGTGGCCGTCCACTTGGAGCACCCACGGGTCCCCAATTCCCGCCTTACTATGGAGCCAGGTATTGACTTGGCGATGATTATAATGACGAACTTGAAATATTTAGTGCATCGAGTGATGCAAAGGAGCGACAATCGCATCAACTGCGTCAATAATGATGTTGGTAGTGGTGAGTCCGAGAGACGATGTTGAGCGAACATCGAAGATGTCCTTCAACGCGCCCATTAGCAGTGGTCACAATTCTCGCCTAAAACAATCGCAACGACTAAGTCAGCTACGAACTATGCATTGTGCCATCAGCCACGGCACCAATGCGGAAGCAGAAACACGACTCACTGTCCAGATGTACTCATGGACAGGCTGCCAGCCCATCGGTAAGCAGTCTAATCACTGCAGTATTTGCTACCGCTGGTACGCTATTAACATTGCAAGGTACAATGGGTGAGCAACGGGGCTAAATCTTGGATGCAAGGCAAACTACTCATACTCACTGACTTCAAATTACAGCGAAGATCACTACAGCAATCACTGTCCTTAGTGCAGGAGTCGAATTGGGGACTACATGCAGTGACAGACATGCATGCTACCAAAACAGTGACGACGACGAGGAAGGATAAACGCATGATTTATGCGAAGTGACACAAGCTTTGCAAATGGGACTCTGAATTACTGAGGTGGACAGGGTTTGCCTTTATATCCTGAAAACATTACTGCGGACAAAACTTGCAGGTTCTATTGATTTGGCAGACTGATTGTGCCTAGATGGCAGAACTTCATTGCGGATGACGTTGAAAGGACCTGATGGAGCACGAGAATTAACGGATAAATAATCCAGAATTCAAACATATAATCATTGAATTTAAGAAACACGACGCAAGTGACGGAATTGCATAGGCAAGGCTCTTTCGTGGCCTCCACGACGGCCTGGTTGTGGTTAGAGGTCACCCTTCCAGAAAGTAACTCATCAAAGATAATAGCAAGGTTGCTATAAAATTAAATGGGTAGCGACGGAAAGAAGGTGAAGGAACATCGTTCACTTTCTCCCATGCATTCTGAAGCATACCACAGCGCCGAGCTACAGCTAGACTCGGATGGGATTGACTGTTAAATATTGAACCACATGCTCACCCTATGACGGTGCTCCCTAGTGCTCTCTTCTGCTTGCTGTCCCGAAAAGTCCATTTCATGCAGACACGTGAAAGGCAGGAAACCGGCGACTATCCCATGTAGACTTCTGATCTAATCAAGATGTGGCACCAATGGATGACAATCGACACATGAAGAATTCTGTATGCTTTCCAACTGGATTAATTACGGGTCCCTTGCTGTAAAACCCGTTGATATGCAGTTAGGGGTATTATCATGAGTTAGTTGGTGGATGGTTGACATGGACACTGAATGTACTCTGCGTGCACATTTTGTTGAACCGGTGACGAGTGCACAAGAGGGTATGGGCCGCAGCTTGACTGCCATGAGCAGGAGTGTGCAGTATGAGTCAACCCCAAGAATGCGAGAGACGGCAAGGACCATCGACAGCTGATTATTGTGTGGGAGGAACGACTAGCTTGCTTCTTCCATAGGTCTGGCAAGGACAAACGGATATATCTAGGTAGGCTGGTCGATCTCGGAGAATTTTGGCGTGAGGAGCGAGGAGTTTGAAATTTGACAGATGCCGACGGTGCCGGCTGAGGTACCTACAGTAATTACAAGTTATGCGTTTCATCTCGCTCAGCCTATATGCTATATGCTATGAACCACGGGTTCGGTACGACCTTGATCACTCGCTGCTCGAGACGCGCTTGAAAATCTCCCAATGGACTTTACAACTGCCCTTTCAATGACACAACACCAGCAGAAATAAAATTGAGTTGCGAGAAGGCCTAGACTCGAGGCCTTCTCGCAACTCGATTTTATTTCCCAAGGATCGCAACATATTGTTCCAGCTCAGATGCCTCATATCATTACTTTCTGCAAGGCATGTTGTACTTCGAGCTGCAACAGGCTCCGGAAAGACCCTCGCAATGATTCTGCCTTTGCTTCTTTCTCCGGACAAAACAGCCATCACCGTCACGCCTTTGAAACTGCTGCAGCGTGATCACGTATGGCGAATGTACAATTTTATCACCTTAAAAATGTCAAATTTGTCCTTGTGAATCACAGGTTCAGGAGTTCGAGCAGTATGGGATTCCTTCGATTGCGATTAATCATGATACTCCGTCTGACAAGAATCTTTGGAATGTATGTGCAGTCATTGTCTTAGTAGATGACTTTAACGTGATCTTCTCCTGCAGCGTGTTTACACAGGGGGTTTTCGTAACCTCATCGTTGCACCTGAGCAATTTTTTCCTGAAGGTGGACATATTCCACGTCTCGCGCTGATGTTAAAGGATCAGAAATTCATTAAACGAATCAGGTTCTTTTTCATTGATGAAGCACATTTTATCATCACGGCTGGAGAGCTCAAGCCAGGCGAGAAGCTTGCATTCTGCACAGCATATGGCAAGCTCGCTGAAGTGCCGCTGCAACTCCCGGTCGTTTCGTCGATGTTGAGGCTCGAAGGATTGACAATCCAAACCAAAAGCTCAACAGGTGGCTGATATTGCGGCATGGGCAGGTGAAAGGCATGAAAAGGTATCATTTTGTCGTCCTATTAGATGTTAAGTACTGTTGCTCGATGGGCTATGATATATGATATTTGAGAAACATACAATACTTTGCTTAAGGTGCGAACGGAGGACTTGTGTTATCAACGCTGTACAATTACAACAATTACCTAAACCGGCATGTATGAAATTTCAAACTCCTCGCCAAATTTCTCCGAGATCGACCACGTCAAGCACTTAACATCTCAAAGACGTAGTCCAGACTGGTTACGAGTCTAATATCTAAGCAGAATCAAGCAGCTGGGAAATTACAGTCTTGCACGGTATTAGCTCAGTACTTAGTGCCCGAATGTGATCAACATGAAGAAGACAGAGTGCAGCGAAAGAGGTCGCTCCATAATTAGTCTGTCACGGGCCGGCAGGAACGGCGGACTGATGGGGGTACGCCCTATATTTGGGAATTTGAAGGAGGGTAAGGAGCATAGGGCTCCGAGACGTATCACTCTCAAAAATTGGATTTTTTTTAAAAAAAAAGTCCGTCACGGACTCTGGGGAAATTATTTGGGTCTCTGGGGCGTGCAAGCCGCTCGGCTTAATTGATCGGAGTTTCATTACGCCGTCATGCCACTGTCGGTGCGCATCCTCGACATTGCAGACCACGACTACAACAACAAAATCTATTGAGACTGTACTCTCCCCTCCTAGTATGTATGTTATGTATGTAGACCTACTAGGTGCCTACAAAAGTTGATCTGAGCCTGCCTATATAGGTGCCACGTGAATAATGAATTTCGCGTTTTCCTCGGACTCGACAGAACTATCGTTGCTGGACTCAAGTGCTGAACGACGAATGAGATAGTACTCTCGTGCCGTGATGTTATCCGCTTCCCTACCTGTACTTACTGGATTGTTCCTACTAGTGAACACCAAGTTGTCACTTGTGTTTGTGATATCTGGAAAACCATGCTTCATGATGTCTTGCCTGCGGTATGTTGCCGCTCACTACCCATACCAGGTCGCCCGTGACGTTCTCGAAGCTCCGGATACCATAAACCCACGGAATGATCATACGTGTGGATATGGGGAGTGGGATGACCGGGAAAAATTCCACTATCATGAAGTGCGCGGAGTACTAGATCTGGCTGATGGTGGATCCAACCGCCGCGTCTCATATTTTGCATCCTCGCAACTTTGCCTCTTGTATTCACTTCACAAACAAGTGATCATCCCCCTATTTTGAGTAGAGATGTGTGGATCCATCAACATTGTGCATACCCCATCCAATGATAGATATAGATCTTATTTCCTTCCATCACGAAGTGATATACTTGTGGTCTGAAGCTTTCTTCGTTGCACTCAGTTCACCAACGCACGCTCAGTGATATGGCTCATAAGCCATGGAAGCAATCTGAATACAGTGTGACAGGACTAGACGAATGGATCTCCAACGACCTCTAGCACGACATTTTCTTCTTCTCCGATATCCTGTGTGACCTCGGCGGAACGTTCCCGATGAACCCACCGACCCTAAAGAAGACAGATGAGAATGTCGACTACTTTCAACAACCAAGTCAAAGTCCAAATACCAAGGACGGGCAACAAGAACAGAATAAACTCACTGTGTAGGACTGATCCCCTATGCCAATGCTACGAAGGCGTGTCTGGAGCATCAAGGCGCGAGCTTGCTCCTCCGTAAAACGAGTCACCTTCCCCTCGCTGGAAAGATGGGAAAAATCTGCATACATGGCTCGGGGTCCTAAGTGCTTTTCAAACCGCGGAGGTAAATCAACGCTGCCATCAGGGATCCAAGAGACATGAAGCGTGAGAGTCCGAAGGTTGTGCCCCGCCTCAATTGCTTTCGCGATTGAATCCTAGACACATCAGCAATTAACCGGAGATTGATCTTCCCGAAACTAATGAGAATCACATACTACGTCTGGACTCGCCACAGAGCATTCAAGTGTCGCAAGCTGGGGGCATGTTGAGCACATATAAGATACAGTTTCTAACGTCAACTGCGCAACGCCCACAGCAAAATCTTGAAGGGACTTTCCGTGTCTGTCAGTAAGATTCACGATGAATGGGCGCGGAATGGTTATTTGGCCGTGCACTGCAAATGCATTTAGCGTGAATGATTTTAGAGTTTGTTGGTGTGGAAGCAATATCCTCATCCATGTCCATAGTTTCTGCGGTCCATCAATATCCACTGATCCTGTTTGAACTGTTAGGCGTTGCAATCGGGGTAACGGTGTGAGCGGCGTGCGGTAATTTCCAGAGCCCAGATATTCCGTGTCAAGGGCTATCAGATTGGGTAGACAAGCAATTATAGCCGGGATGGCAGCGCTTGGAGCACCCTTGAGACAGAGCTCTTGTAAAAGAGGAAGTTTCATGAAGACAGAGACGAGGATAGTTGCGGGAACACCTGCACAGCGCTGTGAACGGAATAAGGAAACACAGAAGAGATAAATCAAAAGCTCCCTTACGCCAAGTTCAAGGTGCGTTAGAGAGGAGCTCAACAAATCAGCCCATCCTTGAAGTACCCGCGGGGGGCCCCACTCCAAAGACCACACTGATAAGCGACGAATGCCTTGAATAGTATTGAGCCGGGCCCAAACTCGTTCTCCTGGATCATACTGGGTGCGTATGGTAAGCTCCCGCAAGGGTAGCATCATCAAGACATCCAGTATGGGTAGAAAATTCGCCTCTGGAGTCGACGTGTCGTCTACCCAAGTTGCAGATGTGAGATTTGTACAAAGTCTAAGCGCCGCAACAATATCCTCGGTGATCTGAGGAATAACCTGTCGCAAGTTCTGCACTGCGCCTGTGTAGTAGGGGCGATCAAGCCAATTACAAGTCTAGAACCACGCCACTTGCCTGTCTCCGTCACATGCCAGACATACTGTGCCAATTCTGGTCGTTTGAGAAGGGTTGCAGAGGGATGGTGAAGGATCTAATTGTAGTAAATATAGTTTTAGATACTTACTCGCAAGATAAAGAGTAATCGCACATTCCGCTTCACTCGTGAATCGAGCCTCCTGTACAAAAGTGGGGTCACTGCGCGATTGAATGCCCGGCTGGCTAGTGCAGCTGCACTCAGATGCCTTCGATCAGGTAAATGTATGAAAATAGGCTGCAGAAGATCGAAAGGTACGTTCACTATAGTAGACATGTTGTTAAGAGGTTGTTGGCGTTCTTGCAATATCATGATGCGGCCAGTCTAGTATACGGGCGCCTATGCAACCCCACTTGAAATTTGACCCCGGGCCTAAGTTACCATCTATAGAAATTTTGTAACTTGCAAGCAACTTGCTCCAAGCGCACTCACGCATTGCGGTATACCACCACCCACAACTGTGGATTATCGCTTCTGTCGACTGCAAGAATAGGGTAGCACTGTAGTAGTGGCGGTAAGTGAGCGCTTGCGATGTACAATGCTCCTCCAAGTCGATCATCAGCAACCACAATATTTTCACCTGGTTTTCCTTGTGCCCCGCCCGGTTTATCAAAGGAACAAGCGGAACAACTCCACTGCAGCATTCTTGCAGCTCTCAGGTTATTGTATGACAAAATAAAAGGGATGGCTGGCGGGTGAGTCCTGATTTGGATCATCTACCTCGGCTCATACATCGATGATGACCGGCCTCGAGCAGCCTCGAGCTGGCAAAATTTCCCAAGCAACCATTTGCATATGAACTCATAGGAGCCTATAGCAACCGAGGAGCACCAAGACGTTGGTAGCCTGTTGCATCATTGACTTCTCGCCCAGACTCCCACAGGGTGCTGATAGGCGTGTATGGCATTCAGGTAGTGTTCCCGAGCACGAAGCCAACCGAAGCCAGCCTAGAATTCAAGTTGTCATGGTATTTTAATGTCTGTATCCCCACAACGGCTCACGAGTTCTGTCCCATCATGACTGAAGTTCGCTGTTTGTAACTAAATGTTCCGTTGGAGACCAACCGAACGAGAATTAAACTTTACTCTCCGCGTTCCTCTTCCCGAGGGACCAGGGTATTTATGGGTATTCTCGGTGCTCGTCCCAGGTCGCTACTTCGAATGATATATCCACGTCGTCCGAATGTCACCGACTCATGTCCTTCGACTTCGACTCCCATATGCCGTTACTCCAGCTGTCGGCCATCAGATATTGGGCAGAATAGGCATCGATTTACGCCCTCAGGAAAACAATTAACTATTCACCCGTGTAAAACCGAGGCAAGTCGGTATTTGAAAGTCGCATAGTCAAACGTCCACCATAACACCGGGTGGCCGACCAAACGACCAATCATGAGGTAAGACTTGGGTAACTGATACTCGAGAATCGCGGCCATATGTCATGTTTAAGGATCATTATTTCATTCGAGGCGCTATCGACGCTGAACGGTACGTCACTGATCCATCGTATCTAGCGACCAAGATAAGAAGAGGCGACTGTGTAGTAATTTTGAACAGTCGGTTGTCATGAGATGATAAGAAATCCAAAATACACTGCTATAAAACAAACAAATGAATCAAAAATTAGAATAACGTCAGAGGGTATCACAGTCGCAAATGGAGTTCCTGCTGCATGCGATTAGGCTAAGGTAGATATAACAATCAAGGAATGGAGGTGTTACGGCATGCCGCTTTTGTCGAGTGATCAAAAAAGATGGCTTTACATTCAATGAAGTCAGCGGGGTTTTAAGCGGTGGGTCTTCGAGAACGGCCAGTCAGTGCATCAGAAATGCGTCTGAATCTGCCATTCGACCCCACGGAGGTGACGGAGGGAGCTTCGAGAGAGGATTTTCGCGATTCCCCACTGCAGCGTTGCGTAGAAACAGGGAAAAAGTGAACAGATTCGTTGGGATTGTGATATAAGATATGTGACTCCAGAAGAGCGAGCATCGAGTCCTGGTGACTCGTTCTGGGAAGTGATGTTTCGGGCAGTTGTGGGAGCGGAGGTGCGGGCAACTGCACAAACATTCAGTAGAAGTCGCACAACAAGTGGGAAAAGACTCACTGGTTTCTTGCGAGCCTTTCTGAATTTGACGGAGTAATTTTCATCCCAATCGTGGAAAGGGTCTTCATCAGTGGCAGCTGTGCGGTCATATAACCTCGTGTCTTTACGTATACGAGGCTGGATGGGTTGGAGCTTGGGAACAGGAATATTGTCGTCGTGAACAGCTTCAGAGTAACATACGTCGACGAATGATTCAGTAGGCGAAAGGAGAAGCTGTTCATCGAGGCGATCAAGGCAAGATGGATCAAAATCAAGGTTATGCAACGAGCGGTGTAGGACTTTGAAAGTGTTCGTGTGGGTCTCAGAGGAGACATCATCCGCAGTGGGCGGTGATGCGTAATCACGCGGGCGGAAGGTTGGTCGGATGGGAGTTGGCAGATGCTTCCAGCCTTGTGTATCTGCGGAAGACTGCGATCGTTGTCGTGAGCTATACGCGTGGACCCAAGGTGGGCTTGGCTGCAGGATCTAATCAATACGGTGCAACTGGGAAAGTTTCAGAGGACCCACAGTCTTTACACTCAAATCATCAGAGCTCGAGAGGAATGAATTCTTTAGATGTACGTGCGTCCTCGCGTACTTGTCCCGTGGGGTGCATTTGTCCACAATACGTCTGTGGGATGATACGTGCATAGTTGATGGACTTGAAGTACGAACGCAGCTCATTTGGCACTGATCCCCAGAATAATGGAAAGGTGATTGCGAGTACAAGAATCCTTAGCGCCTATCATGTTGGTTTGCTTTTATGAGCACGCGAAATTGTTTCCGCAATGCTCCTGCATACCCCGGTGACGCATGATTCGATCTGATTATAGATTCAGAACTGGAAGCGAATCGATCTCGAAGCACGTAAATCACGAAACTGAACTCACGTGAAGAACCAATGTAATTGTCAGCGGAGGCAAGGCGACTGGACGATGATTGGCTCATCCATTCATGAAATCATATCATGCATGGATAATGCAGATGTACGTGTACGTGAAAGAAAATCTGATGCAAGTTTTTGTAATGAGCAATTCAAGGTTATCATTAGTCCTTGATGAAGCATAGCAACTGCTCGGATCATCAAACTAGGTCCATTACATTCCAGAGTCTCCTTGACAGCTCGAGCGCTCAAGAGCTGGGCGCATAACATCCACTTCATCTCATCCAGATTCGGGCTTTCTTTTCCGCCCGAATTTACGAGCGAAAGATTTCGCCCGTTCTACTAGCCCGTTTGACAGTGGCTTGGCGCCAAGTGTGTTAATACTCCGAGACGTTCTAGGGCGTAGCTCTCCTGCTTTGGTTGCGTGAATGGTGGTGGTGTGAATGTCCTCAGAGCGCGCGTATGCAGCATCCACTGTTGCCTTTTCGACAGAGACGTCAATGACCAGGTGCGTGCTCGGCGAGAGTACGTTTGATGAGCGGGACCGAGACATACGTCGGGGTAATATGGCTTCAACTGTCTTTTGGAAAGGCTGACGGCCATGTATTTGTTCGACTTGTGTCACCTGCTGGTCGTCTTCTAAATGGTGAGATTCATTTTCTGAGCCTTCGGAAATGAAGGAGTCCATGCTTCTGGGCTGAAAATTCCGATCAGGAATTGCTCCTAATAGCAGCAAAATAGCAGGCACAAACAAAAGGCCACTTACGTTTGCTAATGAATGATAGAATGTCGACTTGTGGCCAACAGCAGCAAGTAGTGAAGGTGTGGGTGAAGTGGAACTACTTGCGCTATTGTTGTTTGAAGGCTATTGAGGGTGTTATACACGGTCCACGTAGTAGGCGAATAATCCGCACCTGGCCGAATCGCGAGACTGACACAGAGCTCTTCTTCCGTTGGTGTCCCCGCCTGCTTGAACCGACTACATCGGGGTCAACTAACTCATTTGCCGACAGTTCCTGCTCTTGCATGGCCCTCCTCTCACTTTCTTCTTCTACCTGCCTGAATCTCTGCACGAATTTAGCTTGACTGTGCGGCCTCACTACAAATGTGCTTACCTCCTCCAGGGGTTCAAGGGATGACAGCATGTTGAGATTTTGCCTCATACGTGGTCTGAGGTGCGGTATCCTTAGTCGCGAGCCGTTAGTACATTTGAATCAGAAACGTGAGAGTGATGGTAGTGAGCAAATTACAACGGCGTTTATGAGTCGGACCTGGATGTATATGGACAACCTTGTACTCATGTGAAAAGTCGAGAGCATCCTCAGGCCCGATGCTCGGACCTGACACCCTCAGCAGGTGTCGCAGGGGGACAATTAAAATTGTTTGTTCAAAACATACCGGTCATCGGCCGGCAGCCTTAAAATGGAAGTCAAAGATGAAAAAAGTTTTGAATAGGAGGTCATACACAATAACTGCGATGAGCGTTCAAACAAAGCTTGCATTTCCAAAACCTGGTCTCCGCACTGGTCATGGTGGTGGAGATCGGCGCAATCGACTTCAAGAAATCGCGCAGAGCACGATGGACGCGATTGAGAATGGCACAGTCATTATCGCCAACGTCTCCCATGATCTCGCTGCCAAAGTCAACTTCTCCAATCATAACACTCGTTACTATGCTCCAGATTATTTACTGTCCACTTGGTCCACCAGTGACCCACCACGTAATCCCACAGCGAAATCTGAGGTATCTATCCTCGAGATTTCGACACTTGATGGTGCTAGATTGTTGTTCAATACCCTTTCATCTTGTTCCACGAGCTTCGGCCGGATAGCAATCTTGAACTTTGCATCTGCTACACGGCCTGGAGGCGGTTTCTTGAATGGGGCACAAGCTCAAGAGGAGTCTATAGCCCGGTCATCTACGCTTTATCCCTCTCTAATGACGGACAGCGCACAACGCTTCTACCAACTACATAACCATGATAGAAACAGAGGGTTTTACCATCACGCAATGATCTACACACCCTCTGTCGTGATCTTGAAGGATGATGCAGGGAATTGGGCATCGCCTTTTGAAGTCGATGTTCTAACAAGCGCAGCTGTAAATGCTGGCGATGTGAGGAAGAAGATCGGCGATGAGTCAGAGCTTGCGGAGATCGAGAAGCCCATCGAATCTGTCATGAAAGAAAGAATGGCGCGCATTTTGTTCTTATTTGAACAGCAGGGTGCTAAGAACATCGTCTTGGGCAGTTTTGGAACGGGGGTATTCCAAAACGATGTCAAAGTTGTTGCGAAGATCTGGGCAGAGTTATTGACGGTGAAAGGTGCGCGGTACCGGCATTCGTTTGATCGCGTAGTATTCGCCATCCTCGGGAAGGATACTTTTACCACTTTCGAGCAATCATTCGAGAAGCAGACTAGTACTGATACCATAGTCATCCATAACTGAGTATCTGGATTGTGGGTCTTTGGATCAGTCCAGTGCTCGTTTGGTCCTTCTGGCATGGTTTAACAAGCTCGGATTCGCAATATTTAAATTTTACTCACTCTAAATTTCGGGCCGTTGCATCCATACAGATACTCCGCGTATTTACAAGAATAGCGGTCTAGAATCAGTGACGCAACATAGTCTCCTGCTTTATGACTCATTGACTCACCGCGAGAACAAGCGAACTGCTGCGTCCGCCCGAAACGCAATGAATCAGGTGGCGCCATGGAGCTCAAGATGCATGATGGGTGATCCTTGACGTATTATGCATTGTCCTCGTGTTGCCTAAAGGTGGGTTGTATGAACTGCGTACGCCCGCATTTCACGTACGAAAAGGCCCAGGAATGCAGTTCCTGTGTCATCCTTGTGGTGTATTCGAGTCATCACAGCTTGCCTTGAGGTAATTTTTACTGTCTGGCTGGTAGGAACCCCGAAACTGAGCGCTGCAGCGCTGAGCATTGATCGAATATTGATTCGCGAGTTGCGTGTATCACGAATCCTGTGTTGATTTGATATGGAAATTGATGGCTTCACTCTTTTGAAAATTTCAGTTCAGAACGTCGGGTCCCTGGATGTCATCCAACTCACCTGAAGCGCGCTGCTTCCCGACATCGCACGAAACTCAGCGGTGTTTGTTCGACAACATCGTGGTACAATAGCGCAAGCGACTCCAAAATACCGATATTTGGACACCACCGACAATAGACCACGATGATATTTACGCAATCGCTCTTCAGGCTAGGCAATTGGGTAGGAATAAAAGGACGAGAGAACAATGGACGACACGCGCAGAACACGTGTAGTTGATCTGATAATTAACACTGGACCTGGATTCAAGAAACGTATATCTTGACTTCCTTCGAAAGTATCCTCTTGAACCCAAGCCCTTTCACCTTCCTCCTCCCTCTCTCATCTCTCAGGTAAAGTCAATCATGGTCAACTCATCAGAGCACGGATTGGCTCGTGTCATCCATCACAAGGACTATTATATACGCGGTGGTGATATGACCGTACTGGTGAGTGTCTAACGGTCGTTATGATACCCAACGCCTCGGATTGATGGATGCAACTTCGAATTTCGCAGGTCGAGAATCATCTCTATCGGATACACAGTCACTTCTTCGAACGCGAATCGCTTTTCTTTCGCCAGAAGTTCCAGTCAGCCGAAGGCGAGGAACGCGGCTCATCGGACAATAATGCCTATACTTTGGACGACGTCAAGAGCGAAGACTTTGCACGTTTCCTCTGGGTCTTCTATAACCCGTATGTCTATATTTAATTTTCTCGAACCAGACATCCTGACAGTCATGAATAGAAAATATTCGCTCTATGATGCGCCTCTCGAGACTTGGCTGAGTATCCTACACCTCGCCAACCGGTGGAGTTTCTGCAATGTCAAGGAGCTCACTGTGCGTGAACTCGAGAAAATTCCGATAGAGCCCGTCGACAAGATCGCAACCTATCACGAGTACAGTATCAACAAGCTCTACCTCATACCAGCGTACATCGCGGTCTGCAAGAGGGATAAGCCTTTGACATTTACTGAGGGCATAAAGCTTGGGATGGAGACTGTTCTCCGTGTCGCAGACGCTCGTGAGCGGGCTCGCCAGCGCGCTGCTGAGAGCGGAATCCGCTCGCCTACGTATGACGATTTCGAAGACAGTGAGCTTGAATCCATGGTCAAGGAGGTTTTCGGAATAACGTCGCGACCAACATCGCCGATTCCGCAGACCAGCAAGTCATCCACCTATACCAATGGCTCTACCTTGACAGGTGGCACGAAAGTCAACGGACCGACGGCAACCAAAGCCAATGGTGGCCCCCCAATCCGTACCAACGGTTCTTCCAATCCCGATCCGATTGTTCGTTCCTCCTTCGACTCCACACAATCATACGGCACTGCCAAGGAATCGGTATCCCCTTCTTCGGCTTCTTCCACAACTACACCCGTTGTTTCGTCGCAAAATGGTGGTCCGAAGTCAGCTGCCTCAGTGCATGAGAACAAGCCCTCGCCGCCGGAGAAACCCAAAGCGCCTGAGCAGGCGAACTCTTCTTCCACTGCACTCTCCTCTACAGATCCATCCCAGGCTGTCCCCTACAAACCACATGGAATGGGTGAGCCTTCATCAGTGGCGAGTCCTGTACTTATATTTTTCTGACTATGGCTCATTCTTGGTATCGCAGGAGGGATCAAAGGAGGAAAAGGCTGGTTCTAATAGTTCCACCACCGTTGTCACCCCTACCGTTGAGCTTGTTGTATCAACACCCATTGATGTTAAGAGTCATGATGAGAATAAACCTAACGACCAAGAAAATGATGCTGAAAAGGATGAAACTCAAGCCAAGGACATTGATCCCTCTAGTGTGCAGTCCGATAGCGAAAGTGTACGCGGCGGCGGGCGAGGTGAGCATGGTGATAATATCAGTACGACGTACATCTCACAAATCAATTTCATCTAAGGCGGTCGCAACGGAGGGAAGCGTAACAACGGGCGTGGGGGGGGCGCAAACAAGGGCAAGAAGCAAACTTAAGTCCTACAAGTTGGAGAGCAGAATGTTGGCGCTTGGCAATTTCCTCCGTTTCCATTTAAAAAAGACTGACTCTCAAGTTCTGTCGTTTCCATTGTCTGCCATTCCTTGAGTCAATCTATCTCTATTTGTATCAAAAACTTCTTGATCAGCGAATGATCCACGCGCGTGAGGGACCAGTTGAATGGTCGGGTCTTGATCGTGGATCTTTTGATGCGGCCAGAACATTCCGTAAGTATGTCTTGTTAAGTTGTTGCCTCGAGGAGCCTCGTGGGCTAGGTTCGCCCTCTCATTACTAAACTATGGGTGATCTAAAGCCAAGGCTTCTCCGGCGACAGATATCCGTGCGGGCATCCCTTATTGTCCATAACATATGTACTTTGTCATTCCTGTACTAGGCGAGGCCACACAATATCATTACGTCGGTAGTCGCTAGAACTGCCGGACGAGACTATAACGAGTAATCTGAAGTCTGATGGCGGCCTAGCGGTGATGCATTGATGTTCGAAGCGTCACCAGCGCTTGAAAATCAGATAAGTATCAACGACAATTGAATCAAACGGTATACGAGCACTCTTTACCCCCACTCAACACTTTCAACATGTCAGATACCGGATTTTCGCAAATCATCAATCATCCTCAGTATTTCATCCCCACCGGCGACACTCAATTTTTAGTGAGAGGCCCTTGGGTATGAAGCGCTGATGAATGTTTTAATTTTCTCTTCATCCAGGCCCAAAACGTGCTTTTCAAAGTACATCGTTATTTCTTCGAGCGCGAACCAAGCTCTTTCAGAGAAATATTTTCCGACAGTGTTGCTAACACAAAACCTTATATATTGGACGTCAAATCCGAAGATTTTGCCCACTTCCTGTGGGTGTTCTACGATGAGTGAGTCGTAGCGCACCCATCCACTGCTCATCGACTTCGTGACTGAAATCTGTCGCCTTCTAGAGACTTCGAATACGAAAACCAGCCACTTGAGAAGTGGCTGGTGATCTTAAAGCTCGCAACGCGGTGGGGCTTCGGCAAGGTGCGGAAGCTGGTCGTCCGTCAGCTCGAGAAACTCGACCTACAACCTATCGACAAGATCAAGATCTATTCTGACTTCAAGATCGACGCCCAGCTTCTAATACCATCATACTCGACATTGGCAAAGAGCCCCACACTCCCTCCTCTTTCAGAGGCAGCAAAGCTTGACATCGAAACGATTCTCAAGCTCACCATGGTGAGGGAAAGGGCATTGCAGAAAGCGGCAGAGGATGGATGCCGTTCTCCAACGAGTGCGAGCGCCGGGGATGACGATGTCAAAAGATTTATATGCCAGATTTTCGACCTCACCGACATGACCAGCGCATCAACGACTGAGCCACCAGAGACTGCTGCCAATGGAGGTTCCGTAGGTGGAATTAATGACACCACGGTTACATTGCAGAATCCCGGCAGGAGGAGGAAGAATGCCAACGCAAATGGCACCTCCAACGCAGTGAGTGGCTGTCGTACGTTCAAACTCTGCATTTACTAAGTCTGCTCAGAATGGTCAGCACGCAAATGGAAGGGGACCCCCCTCCTAGGGTACGCTGCGAGTCGTTGACACTGGGCTTCTCTCGTTGATTCACAATACGATCATCCTTTCGGGTATAGGAATATGCGCTCGCAGCAGAAAGTAATCGCACGAGATTTTATCTTGGTTCGTGTGGGCCCACATATACTCTGTAGATTTATTGGTCCGTGTATATTGCATGTACAGGTAGAAGACGCTTGGACAATACTCACCAAGCAGGAGGTTCGAAAATGTATCATTAATTCTCTGCTTCGATTTCTTTCCGTACTTGGCGGACCAGTCAGCTGGATGCTGTGTGACAACGGGAGCGACTCACTTTGCTCCAGATCTTTTCGTTCCCATTCATCACTAACACCAAGGTCTGCAGGCGTTTTTCGGCCCCATAAGACATCCATCCATCCAATGTTAGTTCTTTCCTTGTCGAGTGGCTGTTTCCCTCCTCCGTGTATACGCGCAAGATTACGCGACTTCGTTATTTCTTCGTCGGATATTGATTTGCCCGAACGAAGTTGCTCAATGAGGTCCTGCAGAATGGAAGTTTGAGCTTTGAATCTCGCTCGGTCTTCGTCAGCTGTTTTTCGCTGCCACAGCAAATGCATAGAAATTGAAGTCAAAGCGGTTGAGTATAGTATGTGAGGGATATACTGAGTACCAGACATGATGGCAGGGAAATGAGTGCACCACGGCAGATGCCGCACTGTTGACCCTGGCATGCACTGCGATGTAGTACGTGGAGACACACGTTGTACTAGTCGGTTTTGCTGAAGGATCTCAAGTAGCTATTGATAATCCACACAGTCAGCTTATAGTATGGAAGACAGGTTTAATGCGAGTCTGGAGATGTAATCGTTATGCAGTCTAAGCACCAATCCAGCGCCCTTGGGTATGCCAAAAATGAAATCTCCCTCGAATATCACGCTGCTGCCGCTTTCATTTTCTGCCGCT
The DNA here is from genome assembly GCA_016695465.1 of Suillus americanus. Classification (NCBI taxonomy): domain Eukaryota; kingdom Fungi; phylum Basidiomycota; class Agaricomycetes; order Boletales; family Suillaceae; genus Suillus; species Suillus americanus. Next base: position 475,102 of record MU177894.1, read on the forward strand.
CCTTCTTCCCCAGTCGTTTTTTCGGCGTCGGGTCCTCGCTCCTTTGGCTCGTCCTGGTGGCCCCCACTCGTTCCTTCAATTTCTCCCTGAACTCCGTGAGGCGCTCTCCACGGGTATGGTCCCACTTCTCTGCGCGGTAGGGTGCGTAGCGCTTCACGCTCACGTATTGATTAAGATCCTTGTCCGTGGCCATGAGGATCTCGGCAGGGGTGAGCGCGAATGTCTGCGGTGTAGCCGTAGTATATTTGAAACGTGTAGGCATTCCTGCGACCTGCGACAACAGGTATAAGTGCGGATTTCAGAGGTGATACAATGAAGCCCACCATATCGTTAAACTCGAGTCCGTAGACTTCATCCATGTACTCATCAAGCTTGCGCTTCCTCATCTCCTCAGTGCCGTCCCATTCTTCTTCATCGTATTCACGCACGACGTCTGCATCCATAGCCTCGACATCCACTCCTTCATCGTTGTCGTTGTCTTTATTCTTCTTCTTCTTTTTCTTCTTCTTTTTCGAAGACGAGGATTCGGCGGGTTGGGAAGGTGGTATAATGTCGTCGATGTTGACGTCGTCGTCCCAGACGGGCTTCTCTTGATCAGCGTCAATGTCAGAGTCGTCGCCATCGTGGTAAAGCCCCGCCATTTGCACATCATGTGCTTCGGGATCCCAGTCCGCATCGAGGTCGAATTCCTCGAAGGCTACATGGTTTTAGCGTCAAACAACGAGGTAACAATAATGACGGACCTTCAGTATTGACACCACCTTCGCGCCCGATACGCTCGAGTTTCCGGCGGACTTCCTTCATTTTTAATGCTTTCAACCTTTTCACCTCCTCATGCTTTTTCTCGAGCTCTTCTTCCTGGCGCCGCTTCTTTCGCTCACGGCCCTCTTTGCGAGTTGTATCAACTCGGCGTACTGTGGAGGCGATATTTCGTGGGAAGGACTTGATAGTAGCCGCGTCCCTGGTAGGAGAAAGGCATAAAGTAGGATGAAGTGCAGGATGCAACGGTACTTACGGTTCCTCGAAACGGAAGTTGTAGGAAGTCTCAAAAACGTCGGCGATCTCCTCGAATTCATCGTCGTCTTCTATGTCGTGCTCATATGCACCCTGTTTTCCGGCCGCGACACTGCCTTGATCTGATTCAGTCGCGGAGTCTTTGGCTTTGCCCACAATGTCAGTGTACGTAGGTAGTCGTTTTGCTGATTTATCGATCCATCCACGATTGAGGATATAACTGAGGGGGTTAGCACTGACTCGACTCATGCAGAAACACGACTGACCTCACGAGGAACTCCTGATCGGCTTCTTGTTTGGACATGCCCTTCACCTCATTACCCTCTTTCTTCGGCTTGCTCTTCTTTTTTTCATCGGCGCGTTGTTCACCGTTCTCGGCCTCTATGAGACTCTCGAGGTCCAGGCCGACTGCATGCTTCAAGTATTCTTTGTATTCCTGTTCTTCATCCTCAAGCTCGTCCTTGGTTTTCTCTCGCGGGACAATTAATCCGTCGTCATCGCTCTCATCAGCAGCAGCATGGAATGCGGCACGTGTTTCGTCACGCAGTTGACGCTGCTCCTCGGTGTATGTGGGTATGTGTGGTTCTGGAGTCGGCGAACGGGAGGTGTTGGCTTCGAGAGCGGATGCGAGAGTTGCTTGTCGGAAAGTGAGAGGTTTTGACTGTGAACGAGAGGGACTGAGTTTAAGGTCATATTCGTGATCCGAATACTCACTTTTTTCTTGGTTGTTCGTTCTCGCACCTGGGGAGCACGAACGGTGGTGCGCTCCTGCTCCTCTAACAGGTATCAGAATTGGCGTAGTTCAGGACAGACGCAGTTTACCGTACCTTCGAAGATAATATTCTCCGCATTGTAGATGGTCGGATCCTTTTTCTTGATCCTTGCTAGAGTCCTCAGGATGGCTGCATCCATTGCAGGCGTGAGTTCCTCCCCGTCCTCATCTTCAGACTCTGCGTCCTCTGAGTCTGTCTCTTCGTCCGCATCGTCTTCGAAATCGGAACCGTATTTTTCTTTTACTGTTATTCACGTTTGAGTTGGATCTTGTCACGTCAGACTGTCAGGAATGTTCGGACGTACATTTTGCGAGCTCCTCGCGCTCTTTTTTGTATTCGAAAGCTTTTGCGTAGTGTTCATTGATGGTGAGGGTTTGGATATCTTCGGTGTCGGAGTCGGAAAGCATGAGATGATGGGCTTAGAATGCTGAGTCTACACGCTGCAGCTGAGACTCAGTCTGAGTGAGAGCAATCTAATAATTCACGCCGCACGTGATACAACGGATCTCTCTGAACTTCAAATTACTACAAGCACACCGTGAGCTGTCCACCATTTGCATCAGGACCTTGAAATGACTGGCCCCATTCCGTCACCGCGACGCGTGTTAAATTGCTTGACCTGGCACATGCAAGAGTAATGAAGGAGCAGCAATGTGCATCGTCCGGTAGATTTGAGTAAATGTGCTGAGCGTAACGATACTTCATTAGACATAAATTGCTCGACCCGGCAAGAGCAATAGAGGAGCGGCAATGTGCATCGTTCGGCAAATTCGAGCGCAACTATACTTCACCAGACGTACTTCACCTACCACAAACACTCCTAAGCGCCATCCACTATACAGGCAGTCTAGCATGGATTTCATAACCAATGCAAAGGCCAACCATAACGAGAGCATTGCTCGGTACGTCCCCTTTAATGTTCTATCCGACACCGGTGCGGATATAGCCCGTATGCAGTCACGCATCCGAGTCTAAAATATCTTAGATTTGGGAAAGGCTGCCAACTTTCCATACACAACAATCAACCCAGAAGAAGCGCGTATACCCGTGCTGCATGTGCGTTTCGATTGGCTTTGCGATCTGTACAAGCCCGCCTCGCGTGTGCCTGCTTTCCTCACCTACATTGATATTGCAGGTCTTACTGCGGTACGTCCATGACCCACCCACCCTGATTTCTCCGCCGACATATCTGCAGGGCGCATCAACAGGTGCAGAATTTGGAAACGCATTCTTGTCTCACGTCCGCGCTGTCGATGGTACCTTCCAGGTGGCTCGTGCCTTCGATGACGCCGAAGTCATTCATGTAGAGGGCGATGTTGACCCTCTCCGTAACATTGAGATCATCCAGACCGAGCTTCGTCTCATAGATATTGAGTGGGTCGAGAAGCACCTTGATGTCCTCAAGCGCAGTGGTCGATTGCTTGGCGACAACGGTTTGGCGGATAAGGCTAAGAAGGAAGAAATCGTGCGTCTCGCTGCAAACATTGTTTGGTGTGTAGCTGGTGCGGACTCACGCTGTAGGCAACAGTTGAGAAAATCTATAAGGCACCGTCGATGACCCAGCTCGTTGAGGAGGGAGTAACGCCCCACTATTCCTTTGAGATATCTTTTTTTGTCCGATTCCCTCCTTGCCGTCGTAATCTTCGTCTAGTATGCTGACCGTCATCCTACAGGTAAATATACTATTCTCATTATCACTTTTAAGCCAGGATAAAGCTTTGCTGGAATCGAGGAGGGAGTAATTCCCCAAAATTCCTTTGAGACAACTATTTTTTCTGATTGTTATCAAACTCTCTTAGCCGCCACAGCTCACGCTCGCACATAGGTTAGCCAATATCAATGGCTGGATTGACGCTCACAACCCCGGCGACCCCCTCATCCCATTCTCTGTATCACTGGAGGAGCGTCTTGCGCAGCTCCCAGACGATGAACGTGCCGAGGCTCAAAAGGAACCAGGAGCGCAGACTGCTCTCGCAAGGCGGGGTGCTTCAGCCTCGACGTGTGTCTCATCCTCTGGTCACTGATCGTTCATTGATCCGAATTTTTAATCACAGTCGATCCGCTACCTTACCTGCGGACCTGATGAAGTGCGTGCATGGACGATTCGCAAGGGGACAAAGGCACCCCAAGCAGCCGGTGTTATTCAGTATGCCGATTGATTTTTTTTTACCTTTTCTCACACTTTTATAGCTCGGACTTTGAGAACAAGTTTGTTTGTGGTGAGATCATGACGTATGAGGACCTCAAGGAGCACGGAAGCGAAGCTGCTGTTAAGGCTGCTCGTAAACTGAGACAGCAAAGCAAGCCTTATGAGAGTGAGTTCTTCCCGTTGACCTCCTGTGACTGCCGCTGACTGATGAACGACAGTGGTGGACGGAGTTATTGCTTACCGGATATCTGGTTAATTGGGTCGATGGACAAGAAGTTGGGGCTGTACATACTTGTACTAGATGAGGCAAGTAGGATAATCGCACTGTTTGACGATTAATGTTTTGTGAAAGATCTTGATAATCTGATTTCATGCGGGGGTTGCGTCGTTGCTTATCTGGTTTTCTTCATGTAACTGTACAGCATACCCAACGCTGTGGTCAAGATGCTCGAGCAACTCCTGGTCGGTATTCCTATCGTTGACGTAAATGTGACGCGACATTGAGACGTTGCCTCGTTCAAGTTTGTTGCAACAAAGTTTACAGATGGCCTGACAGACAAGTCAATGTTCACGTGATGCCTGCTAATGTTGAGCCTGGTCAATATTAGCAGCTGAGTTGGCCGCATCTAATTATAGAGAATCGGACTATGGTACCCGCAGAGCCTCCTGTGCAGCCATGTCAGAGTGGCTGTTCCAGCCAATTCCACTCCACAGTAGAACTCGAGAGAAACGCAGTATAAACGCCTTACAGCCTCGTCGATGAATTCAACTAAGCCGCGTTGGCTTTGTTTAATGACAGACTGTTGGGCCAGTGGGCATCCTTCGGTCCAAATTCTGTTCGTTCTTTCATTATAGTCGTGATAATGATAATGCCAACCACTGCAAGAAATCATAATGATAAAAATGAACGACTGTTATCCTTCTATATGGTCTGGCTGGGGGAGACTATTAAAAATTAAAAATAGATCCATGACGAACGATCAACGATAATTAAAATAGCATGGCGTGGGGTGGTGCAGCCCAAGGATGGCAAAAATACAACAGCACGCCTAGGTACCCCTCTTCATCCCCAAATGAACTTCGGAAGTGTGACGCCACATGCAGTCGCGCCGCATGACATGTACCGTGGGGTCGTCACGCTTATGGTAAGTACAAGCTTCCCAACGGCATTCAATCTGCGCATCGGGAGGGCCAGCAAAATGACTGCGTTTACAATGCGCCTTTAACTCGTCCAGTGTCCCTGTGAACTTGCAGGGTGCGTCATCACATAGCCATCGGCAGGAGCGTAGGAGGGGGAATGGATGGCTACGAAGTGGCTGGCTAGCAATGGGGGGGTGATATGAGGGGTAACATGTAGTTCCACTGTGACTTGCGCGGGCCTGTGATGAAAATGTCAATTGCAAAGCTTCAGCAGCCAAAGGCGGAGGATTCGTCGGTGGGAGGAGCCCATTTGGAAGGCCTGGCTGAGGGATTGCAGAATTCTGCCACTGATGCGACGGCTCGTTGTGCAGGCAAAAATCGGAGGTAGGAACTTCAGGGTAGACATTTGGATAATACCTGTGTGTGAGGGTGGTTAAGAGAAAAATAATGATAACGAAGGGCATACATTTGGAATGGCTGTGAAAGCCAGTAGTTATTCCTCATTGCAGGAGTACAGGTAGCTCTTAACACGGGATCGTACTGAGAGCTGTGACTGTGAAGCGTTGGTGGGTTGTGCCAGGAGCCACAACTCGAAAGAGCGGAAACAGATTGCGTTAAACATTGTTCCTGTGTGGAGTCGTAGCAAGTATAACTAGTACTGCTTGATGGAACGTCTGACATCCGCGGGCCAGATAGGGTGGCGGGCTGACCACCATGGCTAGTCACGGGTTATTCCCGTACTGGGCAGAGAATGGAGTAGACTAACCTGGAGCTTGATATTGTAATCGGATGAGGCACCACGAGCCCATGAGTTGTTGAGTTTTGTGGATTTGAAGGAGACATCTTTGGAATGATCAGCGCGACAGAGAAGAATCGTCGGAGAAACCCTACCATATCATAGTTGGTGTAGGGAAGACTACTGGATGGGTTGGCAGATGTGCAGTAAACACCATCGTCGAGAGGGTCTGGCATGATGATTATACTGTAGAAGAGAAATGAGAGAAAGCAACGTGGTATATGAGGGCCTACAGATGCCAGGTAGGGGATATGTGCTCTACTGTTTTTATATGTCTGGACAGACGCGAAGCTTGGAGCACTGCATGCCATACCAAGGGGCAGCATCATACACCATTGGTGATTCCAAACGTTGTAGATTACTCCCATAAATGGACTTGAAGCTCGATCGACTAGATTGATCGTTGGTACAAGGACTACTCGGTAAGAAGTTAGTTGAACCTGTGTTTAAGCTGGCCCTTTTTGCACTCAATATATAAAAATTTTGTGTGCTGTACCATTTTGAATAAAGACTGAGTGCTGAGTTAGGACAAGAGTACCGAGTTAGGACAAGATCCGTAGGTTAAGCGTAAACAAGGACGAAGCGCTAATGTTGACTTGTCCGGCAGCCGCCGAGCGGATGGCCTCAGGTTCATTGGGAGTTTAACCTGAGGCTCAAAATGTTTGGTCTGTCGTCGAAGGCCTGGTCAATTCTAAAATGTCGTTGTCAATGTCGACTTGACCTTACGGCCGTCCTCTCGTAAATTACTTCAGCGGACCCTAAACCTTTCCTGATTTGGCTACCACCGCGTCGGCTAAACCTTTGCATGGGAGACCTCAGTGTTGCAGAAGGGTATCCTCGTCCTAATCCTCAATGCATAGAGGCAAAGTCAGATACCTTGATAGTTCATAAACCTTTTCATGTATTATTCCGAGTAAACCTTCTCACCTAATCCTCGCTGTATCCTAAACCTTGCTAAATCAAAGTCTCCATGTCTCATTAGTACTGGAAGTGTGACTACTGCGTGCAAAATCGCTTACACCACTTGAAACTTGCCCGAGCAGAACAGATGCGGCCTAGTAGACTACAAGTATGTGAACAGAAGGTTTAGGAATACTACTATGTCTGACAAGGTTTAGCAATTGCACCACATGGGAAGGTTACAGCGAGGTGAGAAGGTTTACTAGGAACTAATACTACATAGTAAGGTTTAGGTATCTAACTTTGCCTCTATGCAGTGAGGATTAGGACGAGGATACTCTTCTGCAACACTAAGGTGCAGAAACGCAACGCCAAACAAGGGCTGCGCCCCATAGGTACTATCTGCGCAGAGCATCCTTGAATTATCCTCGGGCAGTCTCTCTATACACTGTCAGTGCAATAATCGTTGGATCAACAGGCTCGTTTGGTCATCTCACTACGGCCGAAAGCAGCATATACCAGAAACGATATTATTCTACAGTTCTGCCTCGTAAGTACTATATACGTAGGTTGTCTTACAGATATACTTGCGCAGTTATTCTGCTTATCGTCAGTATAATAATGACTTCATCAACAGGCCCATTGCTCAACCTACTATGCCTGATGGAGAAGTCCCCCACCCTGATGGTACGAAGTGATCCAGATAAGCTTGCAACTATTAACACCCAGGATCTAATTTTGACAGCTTGGACGCCTGCTAAGGGGAACAAATGGGTCTGCAACCTTTGATTGATCGAGTCTATGTAGTTTTGCCCGCCTGGTACAAGGACTACTAGCCTACATAGTAGAATAATCACATCAAGTGATAACTTACCATACGTTCGGTATCAAGATACCAAAAGTAGATTATAGATTTAGGGCAGGTCGCGACTCTACTTGCACACTGATATTGCAACGTTTACACATTTCTTCGTTGCTGGCTGACAGCTTCAGATTGAACGTTTGGTTTTTTCATCTATTTCGCAGGGATTGGCGTGCTTTCTCAATTCAGTGCATTTGGCAGTTGTGTTCATATCAACTCAGTATTATTAGTTCTAGTCAAGCACCGACCCCCTAGTCCGGATCGACTCTTTGGTTCAATGCTTCTCAGGTACGTTGAGCTCGATTTCTCCGGGCCCGGCGCCAATGTTGTAGCTTTTTGCAAGTGTTTTTGACAACTGATGGAGTTGCTCACACTATTTCTATGTTGGCTCTCGTCAGCTTGTGTGCCCACAAAGGATATCTTCTATGTGAAGCCTGCTGTAAATACAATATGGGACAGGGACGCTTTGGAACAGACGTTTAAGCAAGTCCGATGAATTTAGTTAATGACACCCGCCTTGACCCGAAGGCACAAAGTAACTCAGATGCTGTAGCACAGCAGGTCTACCAAATGGTTTCTGTGGGTAGTCCGAAGATACAGCCGGTGGTTTGGAACAGGGATGTGTGGAACAAACGCTATAGCAGATCGAGTGAGCTGAATGTTGTTGGCGGCATCGTACGGGTGACTCGTCACACAGCATGTTGACTCGAAAATGCAGTGTTTATCGACAATGTTCGAATGAGGCTATGAAGTCAGCTGAGTAATTGTTCAAGTAGTTTGTGGAGGCTTCATTTTGGAAGTTGCAGCACATACTGTAACGAGTTCCGATAAGCAATCATGTTAACATGCTGGCCTCTCAAGTGCGCCAATAGTCCGGCACATAAGATCATCGACGGGATCAGAGTCATCGGACTATCCCTAGTAAGCAACCGACACGGCAGGCAAAAAGAATCAATATTTGGGACGGGTGTCATCAGACCATCCTTAGTGGACGACACGGCCGCGGGCGGCAGGACATCAATGAGATCGGTCACATCATCAGACCATCCCTGGTAAACCATATGGCACAGTACAAGTCATCATCCTGAGATACCACACCGCGTAAAATCCGCGCGATGCACTGAAAGCATGTCAACAGCTCCATCTCCGCGGGTCGCAATAGACAAGCCACTTGCTTTACTTCCATCTTTCTCGCTCGCCATTGGTGTCATCTAATTTCGCTTGTAGTGTTCACATTGGCTCAGGCGGCGGCCGGTGCATGAGCCCAAAGAGGTTGCTCCTTCGGGAAGGTTCCCAAGACCAGACGCAGAGAAATACTCAAAAGATTCTACCCCTATCGTCATCGCGATCGACAGCGTGGTCAAAGCATTGGTATCCAACCATGGAAGCCTGAACAGGTCAAATGGGAACCGTCACTTCATCTTCAATATGGGATCTACAGGTAGTATCTTGCGTTTGAGAGTGCGATGTAGTACGAGTTCACCGCCACGGGTCTTGAATAATGCGTTATTCATATGTGTAGCCAATATGTCCAGACCAAGGTAGCCCTCGTGCTGTGAACGTGAACCTTAAGCTTGACTAGTAACGTGGCATGGCATTCATAAGTGGTTTGCTTATTTGTGTTACACACCTCTCAGAAGGACGTGCACAAACGAGCTTAAGTAACTGTATCGCATACCAGGACCTCAATCTGGTCGAGGGAATATGGATTGTAAGCTGTCAGCTGCGACTGGCTAACAGCAGGTTCGCAAGAATCCATCCTGCCCGAGTTTGATTATGGGCTCTATTTTAAATGAGATAAGCACGAGATTGTCAGCTCACGGGGTATGCATACCTGTGCATCTCTGAGAATGGGTCCACTTATCCAGGACGCGGGTTCGGATTTATGTCCAAAGACTTGCGAGAGCGAAGTGTAAACTTCATCGCGTGAAACAGGCTTGCCGTCAATATAAACGCCTTTCGTCGCAATCGAAAGTTGTTGTTCTCTATTCCCCGATGTGGCAACAATCAATGTTAGGTCGTTTGCAGGTTCTGCAGTGGATAAGCGGCAATTTTTCACGTCCAGTACGTTGCCCCGTAGACCAAAACTGCCGAAGCCTTCAAAAGTTGCGACCTTTGGACGCGCGATTGCTTTTCGCGTCGTCGTGGTCAGACCCCCTCGTGGACGTGGTGGAGTCAGCCAGATCCTCTTTACATTCATTCCACTTTTCATGCCAATCATAAATGCCACCCAACCTCCAAATGCGAGATGCATAAAGACCAGACCAGCACGCTGGTATGTCGGGCGGAGTTCATACTGTGGTCTATTGCCAATAGTATTGGAGTCATCGGATATTGCGGACTCCGTTGGTTCCACAGGACGCGTAAAATAGTTCCAGGAAAGCTCACACATTGCCAGTCTGTACACCATTCAAGTTAAATTAGCGCGTATTAGAACAGAAAAACTTACGTGCAGACCGCATCAGCTATGAGAAGTGTCCAGGTGAACTTGACTAAGATACTGGGTTTCTTCAGTTCATAAAATGGTTGACCTCTTGGTACATGGGCTCCTTGAGCACGGCTAGGGAACAGGGAAAACCACCTTGAGCGGTGTATAGTGAATTTAGATCGGTTGTAGCGGACCAAAGCTTTAAGGTATATCATTCTGGAGAAGAGAGACATCGGTGCAGAGCTGCCGGTCGGCGACCCTAGACGTCCGACTTGAAAAGAGAAGTTATGTAAACAAATCTCTAATTGACTCCTTGAAGGCGCGCTCAGTCCGACAGGCTCAAACAATCCAATTTTTAAGCTTGAGAAGACTGCATGTACTACTACGAGCTTGCTGCACACAAACCCACAACTACGACACTGACTACATATGTGCTCGATTGCATTTAGGTAGTCGCACAGTCACCAAACAGGTAAGCAGCGTTCCCAGTGATATTCACGTTCTGGCAAGAGTAGGTCGCATTACCATCTTGTGGAGGTGGCCTTTGCAGATTGATTATTTTATTGACCTGAAGGAGCATAAAAAAAGAACGTACTCAAGGAAAATATTGTCAACACTGATGTTGCTGCAGCGGCCGTCCGGTGAGCATGCCAGCGAAGCAACCACGGATTTCGTTGCTCCAGACGAAGTGCCGTTGAAACTTAGGTAACAGTTGCGTAAGTTTCAACCAAAGGACAGAAACACTTTCGCGCACTTGGCAAACACAACGTCCTGAATATATACGTTGGAAGGGTAGGCAGTACATTCTGTTGCGTTGGTCATGTAACACTGCACAACAATTGATTAGTCTCTTGCAGATCGTGAGAAGATGAGCACATACCTGATCAACAATCAAGGGATTGTCGACATTGCCCTCGGTGAAGAAGCTATAATTGATGTTCTTCACAATGCCACTGCCGACCCCCGGACCAGCAAAGGCTTTAATACGCGCACCATTTTCAGCATTATACATTTGGATATTGCTGACAGCTTTCGATCAGTGCTCCCGGCTATTATCGAAGTCCATGTTCAAACACACGTCGAAGTGAAGTTTTCAACAATGTCATATACCCCAGCATATTGCCCGAGGGAACCCACAGAAATACCACTGTCAACAGAATGTGAGCAGGTGCGTGCCACGCCCAAAGAAAGCTTCAACGGACTGGGAACCATTGCAGTATAAGTCTGATGCAATGATATTTGTGGAATCTAAGATAAAGACTGCATGAGCGAACCATGAAGCCCTGGCGAGCATAGACGGTACTTGGTTTTAATGAAACACAATCATCGCCGTTGTTGATGTTCGAATTAATGATGGAAATGCTATCACTGCGATATATATCCCAGCCATCAGTATTCTTCGCAAGATTGTTTGACGTGGAGATGGCACTGATGTTGATGCCGTCATAGACAACATTCTGCCCTTCATTGACCTGCCGTGAGGGGTAAGCTGGTCGAGTCAAAGATCAAGTGAACTCTGAAATGCTCACAAAGTTAAACCACTCAGGGCTGTTGATCATCGTAATATCTTTAACGGCAACATCAGTGGCTTGGTAAACCGTGAGCAGGATTGGGCGCAAGAGAGTACTGTTGGTGGCGCTGGGTGCAGAGTCAACCAAACGTTACATCCAGACTACTGTAAGTCCTGCTCACAATGCATCATACCAGACCTGCAGATTGTGAGATTAATAGCACATGGACCCTATACATTAATTAGCATACCTGACCTGAACCATCTATTGTTCCACCACCGTTGATAAGGATGTTATTCCCACCTACGATCCAAAAGGCGATTTGGTCCTGGAACTCAAATGGAAAGCCGTTCTAAGGCGAGGGATTAACAGGTGGCGCATTGCGATTTCCAACACATACGTTTATCCAATATGACATGTTGTTTGTGAATTTTACGGTTCCCGACAGATCCTGCAACCCGCTATGTGAGATTGTTAGTACAATATAATAGAACAGTCACATACAATATTCTTGTTCTTCAAGCCGGTCATATTCATTCCTGTTGCTATCGAAAGAGTAGTTTCACGAGGGATTGTCACTGAGTCACAACGTTGAACAGCATCCACGAATGCTGGTCCATCATCTCCGCCGCTCGCTGTGACGGTACATGATACACCGCCTGTGTTTGGGGAAGCTCGCCCGACCGAGAAGAGCCCACCCACTAATGCTATCAAGAACGGGATATGCATTGTGTTGAAGGTAACCTGGAAGGACATGGCTTTTATATTATCCGCATAGCGGCAAGGGCGGCCAAGCAGGTGTCTCTGCGGCCCGGCCGGCGCAAGGAAGTATGTGTTCGGTGTTTCCTTCGTTTGACGCGTGACAGTTTCAGCAATGCGGTTGCATGGACATCAGGGAGTGTCATGATCGGGGAAATGCGCTACTAGTACACTCGAGTCTGCATAGTAGGTCTACACTAGTCTTTGAGCGTGTGATTCAGGGATACCCACCTCCGGCGTGCGAATGTGGGTTCAACGTTCTGCTGCATTCGATTTAGCGAAATTTGAGTCCGCAGCCAGAACGTAGCAGTATTCAACTCCTTGGTAGCCGAGTCGGGCCACACGACGATGGGAATTCTGAGTAACGGAAATTGCAATGTGACCAGGCCTCGTGAGGCAAAATACCGGCGCGTCAATGAGGCGGAGGTCAGCAGACTTCCGAGCGTACAATTTTCGTCCATTATCTGAAATTCCGAATGCAAGATGAAGGACAGTGCTTACTCGTAGTAAGTGCACATATACAAGCAAGTCGAAGGAGTTGCCACCAGCAATACAAGTTACAACTGTTTGGTGGATTCCTAATTTGGCATCACATAATTATTGTGTGAAAAGTTGGGTCTAGCTTGAGCGGCATCATTCTTGCAGATCATGACAGCTTTCTCGGAGTCGTGGCTAGTTGGTCCACAGCGCACGCAATTCTATACTCACACGTACCGCCCAGCTTCCACCGCAAAAGCTGTTGTAATTTTTGTGCACGGTTTCATCGAGCACATTGCTCGGTACGAGCATGTATTTCCCACTTGGTCCGCGCGTGACATAGCTGTCTTTGCGTATGACCAGCGCGGCTTTGGCAGGACGGCCTTGGACACGGAGAAAAAGAGCAAGGGTAGTTTGTATGCGAAGACGAGCTGGAAGGAACAATTTCAAGACATCGAGTGGGCTATAAGCCATGCGAAGAACGAATTCGGTTCCATCCCCGTGTTTCTGTATGGGCATTCAATGGTATGAATTAAATATTCTGAACGTCGAACAATATGACACGTACATTCTAGGGTGGAGCATTAGTACTTGCATTTTGTACCAGGGCAGGTAGTCCCCCTGAAAAGGAAACAGTAACAGACCTGGCGGGCGTGATTTCCACTAGCCCCCTCATCCTTCAAACGAAGCCAGCCGCTAAAGCAGCAAGATGGATAGGTGGAAAGGCTAGCTTACTAGCGCCTTCGCTCACTATTCCATCGGAAGTCAAGGGTCAGGTACTCACAACTTTTTCTCCTTACTGATATGGACGGCTAACTGTATCGTCGTAGAATTTGTCGCATGACAAGGCTGTCGGCGAGGAATATGCGAAAGATCCCATGGTTAAGCAAATTGGGTCGCTTCGCGGAGTAAGCGACATGTTAGACGGGGTAATTAATCAATCTGGCTTTCTGTTTGACGCTTTACCTCTAGTTCTTAGGGCGAGCACCTCTTGCACACCGATTACGCTCGTTGGCCCACAGACCTCCCTGTAAGTTGTTTTAGTCGAGTCCCCCTTTCTGCACCATTCACGAATACCGCCAGGTCCTTCTCATACATGGTTCGGATGACAAGGTTCGCGTCCTTTGGAACACCTCGTTCTAGGAAGCTCTGACGTGTCGCAGGTAACCTCTGCCAAAGCTTCTGAGCTATTTCATCAACGGGTACCAGCAAAGGATAAGAAAATATACATTTACCAAGTAAGCAGTTGCGATGTCACTGCTGCGAACTGTAGGCTTATGTTTCAACAGGGTGGTTATCATGAACTTCACAATGAACCAGACGGTGTGAAGGAGAAGCTCATCGAGGAGTGTATTACCTGGGTGGAGGCACACCTCTATTCTAATATTTCACCCAGGCTCTGAGGATATTACGTAGCATTTACTGCTTACTATTTTGCCTGTACTTCTCAGGAGGAAAGAAAAGTCCAGAAAATTAAAACAAGAGGTATATACATGTAAAACACGTAATATCTAATAACCAGCTGCGCCGGGAGCAGCAGTTCCCTCACGCTTCAAGCGCAACAGCACTTCCTTGAATCGCGAAAGGTCAGTGGTACCAGGACCAGCCCTTGCGATTGTTTTGCTCTGAGAATTTTGCAGCTCTATGATCTCGCAAATACGCTCCCAAGTCGTCCCTTTGGTAAGAGACGAAGATAGTGACTCCAGGAAATCTCCTTCTTCATCCCTTGAAAAATTCAGCAAGGAAAACCCGCCAAGTGGCCAAAAGTTGAACAAACTGGTTTCAACAAAAAGTCCCCCCCTCCTTGCCGCAAAATCCCCCGAAAAATGGGCAAAAACAAGGTCCGCCCTCCCAAAAAGTTGGTGGCCGTGAAGCCTAACGGCCTCAACCCCAACCCGAAATTCCTCCAAGCGGCCCCCACCCCAATTCCCTTGGGAAAAAAACGGCAACCGGGAAACTCGTACATAACAATTTGGCGATATACCTGATAACTTCAGGCTCATCCTCATCAAGTTGCTGGTTAAGGATGGGCGTAGACGAAAATGCTGATGGCTGTGGGCGAGGAGCAAAAGGAGGAGGGGCACCGAAAGTTGGTAGGGCGTGTGCAGGAGACGATACAGACTACGGAGCAAACAGGCACCTTAACACAGTGCAGTTACCCATGAACACTACTTACCTGCCCAATATTCAGCTCTGGAAACTGATCCTCAAACTTCTCAATCTCATCGTCGCCTGTGACCTTCACTTCGGTTTGCCCTAGTGGAGTCCCGAAATCATCAAATGAGAAGCCACTACTGGCCGCCGCGGGGGCTGATGGCAAGGGCACGTCACCGTGCCCGTCCAGGTCAAGATCAGGAAAGGCAGAGGCTGCGCGGTCAAAATCGAAGTCGTCGTCCATGTTTGTTAGTACGCTGCTGGAGTTAACGGATGCTAGTGCTATACGAGAGATGAACTTGTGCAACTTGAAGCTTGAAGGTCAGTCCACGGTGTTTGCCGGGTGTCAGGAAATGTTGCATTACTTTTATGTAATTGATATATGAAGCGAGACTGTCTTTTCACCTTTTCTATCAATGCCCTTGAACATCCCAGGCATTCTTGTTCCGTTTCACCTGCTCAAGAATCCCCGACTTATCATTCCCCATGTAACAGTAAAAGGTCGCCCTAGTTTTTGCACTCATAGCTACAACTAACGCTAAACCACAGACAGATATTCGCCAAATTGATTTTTTGGCGCTTCGAAATGCAGGCTATAGAGGAGCAGTCTTTGATAAAGACAATTGCCTGGTTAGTCACGAGATTTTTAGCGTCTCTGTTTTCCTGAACACACAGCAGACGATCCCATATAAAGATACCCTTGTGCCACAGCTCGAGGTGAGTTTAAAGGGTCATAAATTGAAGTCAGATGTTGAGAACCTATTTTGCAGGATGCCTGGAGGGAATGTCGTGAGGCATTCGGGGAAGGAAACGTGATCATCGTCAGCAATTCCGCCGGCACCAAGTTCGACGCTGGAGGAATCCAGGTATGGTCAGCATTCGTCAAACATAGTCGGAAGTTGAACATACACAGGCAGAATCGGTATCATATCACCTCTCTGTCCCGGTTCTCCGACACGATACTCTTAAGCCTGGTTATTCCTGCATAGCTTCGATACGCGCCTACTTTTCGTCTCTTCGCGTTCCAATCTCCGATGATGAACTGGTTATAGTCGGGGACCGTATATTTACGGACGTGGTCATGACAAACCGAATGCGCTCTGGCTTCGCCTCATATTCGAGTGACACACCCGCTCGTTCGAGGATTGGCGGTCCCCTTGCTATCTGGACGGAGGGCGTTTGGCAAAAAGAAAGCATGATGATGCGATGGGCGGAAAAGCGCTTGTTAGATGTGGTTCGAAAGTGGGCGAGACACGGGGCAGCGTCTTCTGTGGGTACTAACATATTCATGAGGGAACTCCCTTCTCCGGAACCTCGCAAGACTGGAAGCACACTTACTAAATTGTTGGACATGATGAGATAGCACAGTCGGCGACTTTTTGCACATAACACCAACCACGACTCAAACTTACAGTCCAAGTTTGTGAGCATTTGTTGGCTGGTAGTTGATTACAGTCACCACTGTACTTATTTTTGTTGGAACTGGTCCACGAGTCATACCTAGGTATCATTTGTCGCTCGTTACATGACACCTTTCCTCTAGTACTGAGATCTTTGGTCGATCCACAAATGAATGAGCCATTTACTGGAATCCATCCAGGGATAATTAGACCGAAGGACTGAGAGTTGAGACCAGTGAAAGCCTTAAAAGATATAATCGCCATGTTACAATAATTCAATAGGCTAGATCTGCCAGTACGTGACATCGAAGCCAAGGAAGCAGTAATTTTTAACGTCACGAACAGCATGTAGAATTTAAACTTAATATGTAAGGATGACGACTCGAAGCTCCCTTCAAGATGCCTCGATTTGAATTGCAATTACAGGGTTTCTCGTGCAGCATTGGACAGAACGAAAAATACTGTTAGCATGTAGGGGATGCCAATGCATTTACGGTTGGATAGTAACCTAGAGTAGGAAGATTTTATGAAAGACACAACAAACGAGTGATGTGTGGTTTACGTAGCCCATTTTAGTAGCGACCGGAACAGTGCATAAGGATGGTATCAGCGGTGTATTAACACCCCATAGCATCGCGGATAGAGTCTAGGAGCATATCATTGTAATCACCAGCAGCCTCCCACATCGTGAAACCGCGCAGCCCGTTCTCCTGAATAAACTTGCCCTTGGCAGCGAGAGACTGTTGATTGTCGAAGGAGATCATAACTTGCGAGGTCTTATTGTATACATACGGCTGTAAATCAGTGAAATCAGCTGCTGCTACAATACGTGATCAAAGATGGAAATCTTACAGTCTGACTGCATTCGTCATATCTGTAGTAAATGCCATCAGCAGGCGTGCCTTCTTTGGTCAGGAAGCCGTTGTCCATGAGGCCCCAAAATCTGAAAGTGCCACCTGGGCCATGGCTCACGCCACAAACATCAACGCTACTAGCGTCATCCCACACGTCACCCGGGGGCTGCTTCAAGGCGTTGAAAGCGGGGTATGCAGCTAGCGTCTTCGTACCAGACTTGAAGGCGGCAGAGGGAGACACGCTAAACGAGTGGCCGTAGGAAGCAACTCCAAGTACGATCTTGTTTACCGGCATGCCTGCGGCAGTCCAAGCCTTGATTGCAGAAACGGCCGAGCCCTGTCGGTTCGCGGACGAGGCACAGGTGTCGTTCAACGGTGCGTTCGGCCCCACATGCTTAGACCAAGAGCCCCAAACGTCATAGTTCATCAAAGTGATGTAATCGAAGACCTGCGCAAAACCAGAGACGTCAGCAGAAGGACTTCCGCTAGCGTCTGTGAAGGGTGCGAGGGATACCGCGGCTGAGAGAGTCAGATTTGCTCCCACTGGGTTTCGGCGAAGCTCCTGGAGGAATTTGAGGAAATTGGACGTGTCATCGACGCTAATGGTATTGCAACCGGCACCCTGTTTGCCGGGATACTCCCAGCTGTCGGAAATCAAGGATAGCTGGGGTTAGCGTACGAGTTTAAAGTCATAAGTATCAACCTACTCGAACTGGATGCCATCAACGTTGTATTTATGAGCAAATTGTGTCACGGTCTTGACAAATGCCGTCCGGTTTTCAGATGTGGCAATGCTAGAAGAGAACCAAACACTCCCAAGCCAGCCTCCGATAGCAATATGGGCTGCGACATTCTGCACATGCCTTAGACATCGATTCTGAAAGCGATAAACTCTCCTCCGCTCACATTTGAATGGGCATCGGAAACGAACTGAGGAAGTAGATCGCCATTAGAGCCGTCCAGGCTCAGACTGTCGACGCTTGAAGTGGGGGTTCTAAGAGACATTATCGCGTTAATCACCCCATTCAAGTGATATGCATTCAAGCCAGCATAGAAAACTTACGCAAATGAATAATACAATGTATTATACTTCCCCCAGCTA
Source organism: Suillus americanus (assembly GCA_016695465.1). Taxonomy (NCBI): domain Eukaryota; kingdom Fungi; phylum Basidiomycota; class Agaricomycetes; order Boletales; family Suillaceae; genus Suillus; species Suillus americanus. Next base: position 493,421 of record MU177894.1, read on the forward strand.
ACTGAAGACAGCGGTAACCCTTCGGTAGCGTGCCAACCGGCATACCAAGCTCCTACAACGGGGGATGTGGAGCGGGTGGCAGGCGCGCTCGCGCTTACGACGGACAGAGCAAGAAGAGGTACAACGAAGATAGATAGCATGGGTAGCGAAGTCGAGAGGCTGATGGAGATCATGATTGTAGTGATAACTTCTTATAGCTCCCCCGGTGTTGTCCTGCGCGAATTCAAAATTGATTTGGGGTTAAATCCTTTGCAGCGCAAATTGAAGACTTGCACCAATAGCATCTTATACCGTACACCGGCCATCGCAGTTTGGTTTCCCTGTGGTTGCCCGAGGGTGTGCCAGGGTATGCGATGAGAAAATGGCAATTTGGGTGATCTATCACGCACGGAAATTACAGCAAGAAAGTGCGTCAGCTTTTGAAGGCCCACCATTGCATGATCAGTATCCAGTCCCAGTGAATCGCTGGAGGCCGTGAACCGTGGCAAATGGTGCTCGGTAGTAAGGGCAATTCACGTGCGCAGAACCTAGCCAGCTGGCGTGACGCGCAAAGATCTGTGCGAACTTGCTAAGGAAGGAAATACTCCGTCCAGCGGTTTGGAGATGGACTTATCACCTTGTAAGTAGGTGAGTCACTAGCTGTGGCCTGGCCCATTGAAATTTTTGTAAGAGTTAAGCCAAAGCCTCGTCATATTCTTAAACGCAGAGCCAGTTAGACCTGATTCGTGAGGCTCAGCGAGTACAACTGGCATTTGTGAGTCATTTTACCTTGTGATATTAGTGTATTAAACACATCACATATTTATCGCGTCATTGGTGCCCGCTACGCGAAATAGTTGACGCCAGTGACGCGAAATAGTTGACGCCAATGACGCAAAATAGTTGACGCCAGGGACGCGAAAAGTATTAGCATTATTTAGTTGAAAGTCCAAATCATTGCTAGTGGTCGAAATCGGGTCACCCGCGTGTAGCCTCAGGCTCAGGAAGTAGGCGCCAGAGAGCATCGCACACAAGCTCAAGTGCTAGTTGCAGGTTGTGCCCGGAGGTCTAGAAATCAGAGCTCGACATACGTGGAGGTTGCCCAAATACCCACTCATGCAAGTTTCCACGATCATTGACGATGGTACCACAGCGGGTGCAGATCCCCGAGCGCCTGAACGCGAGATGCCGAAGCGGTCGTGCGCGGTGCGCATCATGCCTACTACATAGCAGCTCGTCACCATGACTCTAGACGGCAAGTGACATGTATCGGAATCGCCATTTACCGCCTATACTAGTCGCTGTTGGACGTAGACAACGACGAAGGACTCCGTTCGTAGTCACTTACTGTATTTGGCACATATTAGCCATCCGGGCTTTTCCGTTTTTTCCTTTACAGACTGAGGGTACATCCATTCATTGGGTGACTATCCGTAGGCAAAATAATGCGGAATAGATTATAACGGACTTTGAAACACGTTTGCAAAAGATAATCTGAATAGAAAACTAAACCGTAACGCATATGGAATAAACTAATCTGTATTTTCTTGGTCAGAACTCCAATGGAAGATGTACTGCTACAGTATGCTCTGGTAAATGACGCAGAAGAGATGGCACTTCTCGATGACAAAGACACCACAATGTTAGCAGCCACGCTGGTTGCTGGTGCTGAGCTTCATCAGGAAATGTACACATTACTTAACCTTGCCTTAAACAGACTTAAGTTGTACTTTTGCAACTTGGCAAATATGGACCTGCTTGTCCAGAAATTCAACTTCAACATGGTCAGAAAAAAATTGTTCAGTTATATTAGTACATATGTTTTGGTATAGACTGCACTAAAAAAATACAAGATTTACCAGGTGAATGATGCATGAGAGAGGAAACAAATCTAGCCAAGCTGAGAAAGTAACAAAAAAGGAAGTCAAGAAATGTGAGAATTTACTGATGCGTCAGACACACAAGCGAGTCTTGAAGTTGATAGATAGTGAAATACACCCTGTGGTGGTTGCAGTAATACATTAGCACACACACATGAATCAAAGCATTTAATTGAAAAAAAAATCACCTAAGCTCGAATGATGAACAGTCCTTGTTACTGGACAGATACAGGTTGATTGGGGTCGGCATTGCTCAAGTTGTACCTTGGCCGGTCGCAGAGATACGTGACTGTGTAGTTCGGCTGTTATAAATCTTAAAACTTCAGTACAATTTTCTCCAGGCAGTGTAGGTATTGGACCGCAGTTAAAAACCGTATATTCAAAGACATTATGATGAAGCAACAACTGTCACTAAGCTGAAGACAAGTGAGGCGCCGACCTCCATTGTAGATTAGTCAGTGGATCACTGGGGCGTTAATGGCCCAAAACAGATATAATCCATCTGAATATTCTGTAAGGCCCCCCCTTACAGATTTAGAGTTTATAAGAGGCACAAAAAATATGTTTTGAACATCCGACGCAAATGAACAGCGGCATCATGGCACAACTTCCTTAAATGGCTTTTTTTTATTCTATTATATTCTATTCTGCATTATTTTAGCCTACAGATAGTCACCCATTACTGTAGGGATCAATTCAATTCGACACCCCTGTGTGACCGTGACATGCTGGGTCAATTCAACATTCCGACACTTAGGCTTATGACATGTGACACACCAAAATTTTTGACACATTGAATTACAAATTAGGCAAGAGTGAGCTAGATTTTGTAAGTAGTCAGAACGTATGTCATACGGATACAGCGCTGAAGCCAGAGGCATGTAGTTAGAACTGCTGTGCAAATCCAGGGTTGTCATGGAAGCAAATTTTGATTTTATTGTGACATCAAATGGTTTCAACACAAGCACATGTTACGTGTGACAACTACCTAATTTTGACACCAACACCACTGGCTGTGACACATGACTGTCAAATTGAATTGATTCCTACAGTATTATATTTATAGCTAATACTGACTTACTGTAGTATACTAACACCTCTGTGTGTCTAGCGTATTCCTTCAGTCGCAATTCAATAGTCAGCATCAGTATACTGTATAATTTCGACCTTAGGTTTGTCACACTGTCGCTTGCCCAACCTATTTTTTGTGACAGTCACAGCAGTTCTGGGTCGACAAACCTAATTTTGTGACATAATGTTATGTTATGTTTTTTTCTGATATGTTTTTTCAAGAAATCTTCATCCAAACACTTAGTTTTTTCCATTATTGTCATTTTGGATCTATTCCCCATGTATAGAGTACATACAGTGTTGGTTGTTGGTGCTTTCTTGTTGTGGTAACTGTACATCCTCATTCAGTTGTTTTCTTATCACGGCAACATATGCCACTGTTCACAACATATGTGACCGGCACTATATCATTTTGCACCATGTGCTATGTACTGTACAGTTTCACCTTCAACACTCAGCCACAGATTCACCATGTCCGTATATTAGTAGCATCATTTGTGCCACCTCACCTCAGCATTGTCCTAACATCTCGCTGAGGTGAGTATCATTCAGTAGCTCATATGCACTCTCTTGTTGACTCATGTATCTAGACTCGTCTCATTCTAGGTATTAATATATTTAGCATTGTCCTAACATCTCACTGAGACTCGTCTCATTCTAGTCCTTATCAGGTTATGAGCCCTGAGCCATAGGCTCAGAGAACACAACAAGAACTTCAACAGATTCGAACTTGATAAAGCTCACCAGGACAAATAGTAAATGCTCACTGCTACTTTAACTTGATCATCCTCTAAATAGACCATCATGGGAAAACTCAATCATATCATCGAGTTGACAGGCACCAATACTTACTTGAGCTGGCGCAGGTCAGCCAGACTTGCCCTCACCAGCGAAGGGTTATGGAGCCACTGTAGTGTGGGCACTGACCCAAATGACTTTGCCAAGTATGCAAGCACTCTTCCTGTACCTGCTGCACCAGGTCAACCCACGGCTGATGAACAAAAGAACATGAAGGAATGGATTGAGGGGGACGCACGAGCTAAATCCATTATTGGGCATAAGCTTTCCCCCATCATTCAAAATATGCTTGATGAAGCTCTGTCAGCTCGTGAACAATGGGATGTTTTAGCACAGTACTTTTCATGCCTTGATGTCACCTCACAGTTTGAGCTTCATTCACAGCTGTTCTCTGAGAGACTCAAGGATGCAGAAGATGTTCCTCGATATCTCGGAGTTCTAGAGAATGGTCGACAACACTTTGCTGAGATGGGTGTAGTGTTCACGGACAAGGAAGCAATATTCATGCTGTTGAATGGGTTACCTGAGACACCACAATGGATTGTTTTCCATGGACTTACCATCAGAATGTATGCCAGTTCCTCTGCTCCTGCTCCTACCACCTTGATGACTACAGCTCCTCTTCCTGCCTTACAAAAGATCACCTTCCAAACCATTGCAACCTCTTTTCAGAGGAAGCCAACCATCAGTGCAGACAACTTAAGCTAGCCAAACCTGGGTCCAAGTATGCAAACGCAGCTAGTGGATTGCATCAGTCTTTCAGGGGTGAAGTGAAGACAAACCCTGCAAACAGCATCCGAATTCACAAGTACAACCCCAAGGGGGTGCCATGTGATAATCCCATCTGTGTAGGCTTACCTCATTCCCTAACGCATGATCGAGAGCACTGTCTCCAGCCTGGAGGAGGTGCAGAAGGAACAAAGAGTTCATGGGGGAGAAAAGGTGGTGGTAAGGCCAAGAAGGACATTGCAGTGTCTGCGACTGAGTCTAAGTCAGACTCGCAGCAACCTACCTCCTCCACTGAGATGAACACTCCCTCACAGCGTCCACAAGAACTCACCTGTGCAACCATCAAGGAACTAAATGCAGATGACACATCCATGAGTGCGGAAAATATAGCATGCATTGCAGGACAAACTCTTTCCACCATCCTTGATTCTGTAGCCACCTCTACCCTTATCATGAATCATGATGTTTTCTGGATGTACTCTGATGAGACAAAGGTCACCATTAAGACTGCAAATCATGGTACACTTGCCACATTTGGATGAGGTGACTGCATAGTGGAACTTACCATCAATGGGAGAGTCAATTGAGTTTGTCTCACGCACTGCCTTCATGCACCTGGTGCATTCATCAACTTACTCTCTGTTTGCTACATGCTGAAGAAGGGTTGAGAGTGTAACTTCAAACCGCATCCTGCTCACTGTGAACTGGTTTACCATGATACAGCACTTGGTAGCCTTCCCATGCTCGGGAATTTGTTCTTCATTGACCTCAAGTTCCTTACCCCAGACATGCTGTCCATTCGCACAAAGTACCCAGAGGTGATCTCTGCCTTCACTCATGTTCCTTTGTCCTGGGACCTATGGCATGCACAGATGGGTTATCCCAGAGGAGATGCAGTCAAACACCTTCCTATATTTGCGACAGGGATTAAGGTGGATGTGTCTACTGCGCTACAATGCTGCGAGCCTTGCATAATCGCTAAGCACCCTCGCAAGCCTTACCTGTCCTCTGAGACCCCACATGCCACACACATGCTCAATCTTGTACACTCGGACCTATGTGGCCCATTCCCCATCACAACTCCACATGGCAAACATCATTTCATCATATTCCTTGATGACCATACCAACCTGCTCAACTTGCAGCTTTTGGCCACCAAGGACCAGGCTTTAGAAGCATGATCTCTAGTCAGGAAGAGATAGGAGAATAATGCTGAGTGCAAGGTCAAAGTGTTTTGCTTGAACAATGGGGGTGAATTTATCAGTGCAGGCTTCACTGAATCACTTGCTGCTGCAGGTATTGAGCAACAACTCTTGGCTCCCTATGCTCATCAGCAAAATGGGAAGGCCAAGCATGCTATATGCACTATTGAGGAATGTCTATTTGCAATGCTGGAAACAGCTCACCTGCCAGCTATGCTATGGGGAGAAGCTGCACTTACAGCCTGCTACCTGTGGAATCGGAGTGAGTCCAGCACACTGCCTCCAGGTGTAACTCCTTACAAACTCATCAATAACCGTAAGCCTGACCTCTTGCATTTGCACATCTTTGGTTCCTGCTGCTTCGCCCACATCCCATCCGAGCTGCAAGTGAAACTGGGGCCTCATTCACGCCAGGCCATCTTCCTAGGCTACCTAGAGGGAGTTAAAGGTTATCGACTTCGTGACAAGGACACTGGGAGTTTCTTCACGGCTTGCGACATCATATTCAATGAAAACTTCCCATCAGTCACCACGTCTTATGACTCTGACAATGACAATGAAGTCATCAATCCCTCACCTTCTCCTCTTGTACCTGCTCTCTTATTGCCTCCCCCTACCACGTCCACTCCTACCACATCCATTTCTGCTTCCACATCTGCTCCGCATCACTCTACTACTATTCTCGCCTATAGTGCTCCATACTTTCACATAGTTAGTTATATACTTGGTCTTAGTAGGTGATTGCACTTTACCACTCTGTAGAGGGGAGCAATTCCCTGATACTGGTCACCATACCTAGTTCCATACCCGCTGAATCTATCTGATTCCACTTTCCTTGTGTCCTGAACCTTTGTCGTTCATTCCTTTAACATTCCTTTACATTTCCAAGTCATACCCGACACTTCAGACCCACAACCCGACACTTTCCTGCCATCTCCGATCCCCGAAATGTTGGGTTTGTTAGTACCTGCATCAGACTCCATCGCATTCCTTCAGATTTGGTCCTACACCTTAGGACTTTCTTTTCCTTGCAGATTTACTGATTATTGAACTTAACTAGACAGCAGATCCCTTGGGTTGAACGTTCTTGCTTGCAAGTGTAGCAGCTAGCCAGGATCACGAGACCATATACTGGCTAAGTATTCTAATGAATATCAAGTCAGGTTGAGTCTACATCAATAGTGTTGCAATCAGCTCGGCAGCTATTTAGTTTTCACAACAGTCAAGTCCCTGTACATTGGAGGCATGAGTTTAGATGAAAAACCACCTGTTTTCTGCAGAGGGCAATGTCTTTGGAGATGTAGCCTATCAATGAGGGCCGAATGCTAACAGACTACGTCACACATGAAAGTTAGCCATTTGGGCCATGTCCATGATAGGCCAGTCCATCTCACCTTGATTGCATGAAGGGCTTGGTCCCAGGCATGACTTTGGACCATGATGAATGGACGATTGGCATGTGAAGTAAAGTTGTTGGCATCAGTGTAGAGACTCAAGTCTCTGTGGTCATGTATTGGCCTATTTTACGACTCATGATGACTGAGCTTCACAGCACAACTTTTGCTATGTCTAGAGCAACTCTGTATATCACGCACAGCTTTCCTGCAAAATGCGCCAGAGGCACACCACTTTCCCGCACAATGTGATGCATTCCCACATGCACACCTTACATGCTTTTCCGCGCTTAAGCACCCTGCATCGCCTATCATCTGGAGCATCCATCCATTGTCCAACCACCCCATTGGTATGCATTAGTTTGCTATTTTTACTATTTCATTATTACATACTCTGTATGGCGCCATTTCTCATGGGCCGAGTAGGCATTAGATAGTGTTTACCTCACCATAGTGGACAACCACCATCTACTAGCACAAACTACAATGTATAGAGCCACACTTTAGAGCTACAATCATATTTCTGCTTCCAAAGACTTCATAGACCAATACAGTCGCCTTTTTCCGCGCTTTGCATGCCTTCAGCGCATTTCATGTGCTTGATGTGCTATCTTTTAGGCTCATTTAGTGTGCCTTGGATCATCCCTCTACTGCCATTTGCTTCCCTGGGTCGAACAAATGCATCACACCTCGACCAACACCCAGAGAGAGTTTAGCTCTATCTCTCATCCAGAGTCAAGAGCTATTTCTTTCATTGCTCTGCTCTCACCCAGCAGAGTTGTTGAACCTTCATCAGTGTGAATCTTTTGGGTGAGTAACTCTTTAGTGGTAGACAGGTCTCCAGTCAGACATGCATCGCAAACTGTCATGATTGGCAGGATCTGCACAAAACACGCTCAAATTGCATTAGAGTTCAATCTGCCCACCATCGTAAGCCATTGTGTTGTATAGCACCATCTATGGCTTCATTTTTTCATTGCAGTGATCATTCTCAATTTCTGCTGTAGTGATATTTCGCATGTGTCTCTTAATGAATAAATTAGCATGCACCACTGGTATTCCTTACTTCAAGTTCACTCTAGTACCTGAACAAAACATGTCTCGCTTTTTTTGCCTTGTGACCATGTCAGTGCTGACTCTACTACCCCCTCTTGTCTCCTCCTGGCTGGCAAACCCAGATTTGCATGAGCCAGGAGTGATTTCTTGGATGTATTCACATGCAAGATGTGCCCACTCAAATAACCCACCAGCTTTGTCAGCAACTTGAAGGTCTGTGAACTGTTTGTCCAGAAAATCTGGCAGTTCTTTCAGCTTCTCAGACACAAAAGTATGGATGTCGCTCTTTGAAACTGCTTCTGCAATGTCATCCATGGATAACAGTAGAATATGTTGAGTGCCATAAAATGCATTATCAATATCAAGAAGTGGGTGAGAGGTGACAAGAATCTGAAAGTTGGGAGGGAGTTCAGTAATTTGGGGAAGACCTTTCTCCTGAAGTTTCCCGGAAAGTATGCTGAGAAGGCTACACTGTGTCTCAACTTCGCCGCTCTTATCCAGCACTTTGATTACAATTAAGATGGGCCCCACACCCAATCTAGAATACTTCTTTTAGCAGTTCTATAAACAGCTTGTGCCACTGCTGGATGATATCTGCTGTGTTCTTGAGTGCATTTGCATGTTTGATCACATGCACCCATGCTCATCTCATCTCCAGATCATAATCAGTGAGGTCACTAGCAATGGTGGAGAAGACTTTTCATGACGCTTCTCAGTTTTAAGGTCCCAGTCAAAGCAGAAACACAAACCAAGCCCTCCCCAGTCATTGAACCAGTTAGCAATTGTGAGTGATGGCTGATTTGCCCATGCCTGCAGGGCCAGATAGCCACAGCACATGCTGAGCAGTATCTCCATTGTTGTTGATTCATTCAGTGATCCGGGAGAGAATGTCCATGTGTGTCCTGGTAAACATAGTTTTGCGGTATGTAGTCCCACGCCTGCTGTGTAAGGCATAGTCCTGAGATCCAGTTTGTCACCTGTGGGGGCATGAGTGGATGCAAAGTCAGAAGCATGTCCAAATCCTTACTCGTACACTGGACAAGATCGGCTATGTCCTGGATAGCTTGGTCCTGAAATTGTTGCATAAGCCCATCCAAAGTGTCGTTGTATTGTGTAACTAGATCATTCATCCCTGAGACTGTTACAGTCCACGTACGCCTATCCTAGTTCATAACAGAGACAGCATTTTCCCTAAGTCTCTTCCCGTGATAGTAGTAGATTAACAATATGCGGAATGCAATAGCTCGATGACTTACAAAAGCTCTCCTCCAAAAAGTACCTGATGAAACATGCGCACTCTACAACCTGCTAGGCAATCCATCCAGCAATACTTTGCTGGGATGGAATCTTGCTAAGAGTGTCTTGTGACATGAAGCAGCAAACATCTTCTAATTTCTTGAGAAGAGATTGTACCAATTGGTTGCATTTTGTTTGTGCAAGAATAATCTACATAGAGTCAACAACTGCTGAACAGGAGGGGGAGCTACATGTGCTTTGGATGTAGCAGACAGCACACCCAACACCATCTTCACATAAGGATGTACCTATGCAACTTGATTAGCTCGCTGTTACAAGAACATCTGGCTGTTTAGCCCCTATTCATTTTCTCTTACTTGCTTGCCTTACTTGATTACTTTGTACTTACTAGACCTTCAACTTCAAACATGCAGCCTCTGTCAGATGCTGTGCACATTATACTGTTACCAATTGGCTTGCCTTGCACCCTATGCCCATACTGCTCTACCGGTGTGAAGAAACAACCTGACTAGACACTAGGAATAATGCCTAACCAATATATGTCTACTAATCCTGCCAAGCTGCTACACTTGCAAGCAAGAACATTCAACCCAAGGGAATTGCTACTGAGAACAGCTCAAGATGTAAAGACCCAAAAATAGTGCTATGGCATGGGAAAGTGCATTGCTAGATATGTGCTGGTCACAGGAAAGCGGATTGCAAGGTGCATGCTATGCACAGGAAAGTGGGTCACTAGATAGTGTGATACGCGGGAAAGCGGAAGTGCAGAAGTGCGGAGATGTGAAAAGAAAGTGCAGTGGATAGCAAGTGAGGTCAAAGGTATTGATTGCAAGGTAAGGATAGTCCAGGTATAGTGTCCAGGTATAAGGGAACCAATAGGGGCTGTAGAGCGCAACTAATGGTGACTACTTCTAGTAAACCTAAGGCTAAGGAAGTACTGTAGGCACTTTTATACTAGCTAAACTATACCCTGTCAGACTCAGAAGGGATAGGAATTGCAGATGTGTAATAAGGCTGCAACACATATTACAAAACACAAGGCAAGGCAAATGACGTACCAATGAGGTAGGATGGACAATGGATGGATTCAAACGGTCCAAAAAGCAGGTCCTAGGGCACGAGAACTAATCCGCAGATAGCACGCAGCGCGGGAATGAGCACGCGGGTCCATAGAGCGTGGGAACGTGTCACTATAAGCGCGCTAAGCGCAAGAAAAAGCGCTAGTTAGAGCAGACATGTGGAAATGCACTTTAAACACATTGTCAGATAAATCTGGTAGTGCTATAAGCGTGGGAGATGTGTGGTATAAGGTGCAGGGATATGGATAGCATCGCGGGAAAGTCACTTTAAGCATCGGACAAGGATTACAGCTTGAGCAAGTAAGAACTGCATATAGGAAATGATGCATAATGTGAGGGTTACTTCTTCTTAGCCTAGGCAAGCACATAAATCATGCTAGTGCTCATACAAGCCCAGCGGAAATATGTTTGTCACACCGGTACTATCTCTTATCTTTGCCTCATTGTATCCTGCACCCTTACCGCTCAACCGGTACTTATCTCTGACTCACAAACGATACTCTTTCCTTAATACAGCAGACCTGCCCTAAACACCTCCTACCTATATATACCAGCTGTCATATACCATATTCCGGACCATGTCCGATGATATTCCCACGCCTTCCAGATGCTCATCCGGACCTCCATAACCTCATCCATACCTCCATACTCCTAGTCCATGCCTCTAGACCTCTAGTCCACTATCAGTTTGGATCCGTACACTATCGTACATCCATATATCCATACATACCTCCGGACCTCCGGACCTCTGCAGCTAAGCCTGCTTCATCCACCTTTGGTCCAGTCAGATCCGAGCTCATTCCATCCAGAACCTTACCTTGTCTAAGATACCGGACTATATCCTTGATTCATATCCTAGTCCACCTTCACTTAGATCTCCGGATCCACTCATCCAATAGCCAGACACCCAATCCAATATCCACACTTCTCCAGACCTCCGGATCCATCCTACACTTCATATCCAAAGCCAAACCTTAAATCAGTGTCTATCCCCATATGGTAATTCACTTTACTCTGGACTTCGGTTATCCTTGTTTCCGTCTTGCTTATTGATCCTTGTACTCTGTTTCATATCCGAGTTCATTTACTTATGTTCCGTCTTACTTACTAACATGTTTCAACATGCTCGTACATAGCCTTAGTCTTTTGCTTACTGATCCTCTTGGATATCCTCCAGTATATAAACCTCTGTACAAACTCCTGTA
>MU177894.1:506040-532439 GCA_016695465.1 Suillus americanus
GACTTTGTCAGATTCCATCCGGACTTCATTCTGAAATAAAGGGCACGTACTCGGGTAAGGGGCACAGCACACGAGCTGAGGCCAAGCCCTTCAGATCCCGTCCCCCTTGAGCACCGGTCTTGACACCAGCAGAGTATCACTTGTATTTCCCTAACTTGAATCTACTTGGTTCTATCTGCATTCCCTCTTGTGAAGTCTAGCAAACTTCCACTTCTCATTAAGAACTCTTCTAAGCTCATCGCCTAGAAGTCTTGCCTTGATAGAAGACAGTTGACAACAGACTGTCATAATAATTGATCACTTCATTGATAGACTATCGACATTGTCGCTACGAACCTTAGTCATCTAACGAGTCACTGGTCCCAGCACTCTTGATGAAGGCCCCCATCCAAGTCCCTACACAGGACTCATTCCATGTGTAACACTTGCTTCCGACCAAGAAGAATGGCCCACACATTCACAATATTCTCTATGGCAGTGTCAAAATTTTTGAGTGGTGGACGATATGGATATGTGGTCTGGAAATCATCCGCAGCATCAAGATCTTTTGGACCATCCTTGGTTGCAGGTACCATAGATTTGCCAGGTCCCCCAAGTAGTCTCATGTTTTCCATAAACTCACAGGTATCTTGAAGTTTAGCATCAACTGATTTGAAATCAGGAATATCTTCCACACCAGATGAAGAAGCCTGAACCTGTGCCCCAACCAAAATTTAGAGATGAAAACTAAATCATACCTTTGAAGCAGGTTCTTCAGGCACTCCTTGGTTTGCACAGCCACTGGGATTCTGAGGCTTGTTGTCATCAGAAGGATGCAGACACAACTCATCCTTGGTGGACCTCTGAAGACAAGTTTAAGATTAAAATAATAAGCACCTACCTCAATATTCTGATTTGATGAGGCACCTTGGTGAGTATCATTCTGGACAGCAGGGGTTTGGTGGTGAGCACACTTGAAGTGTTTCTGCATAATATGAGCCATATTCTGCTCCCCCCCACATTCATGTGGACGTGCAGAGATCTTTGTGGTCACATTCTTCTTAAGTTTTTGCAGGGTCTGATGGAATCCATTACAGGGCTGGTTCTGGATGAAGGATGTGTCAGAGGCGGCAACAATGTTATTAGCACTTGTCAACAGTGATATCATAAGGGCACATAGCCTACCAAGCTTTCGCCAGCAGCTGCTTCTCTGGATCCAGAGGCCCCTGGAGGAGGTTTCAGCCTGTGGTCTTCAGTCATTGTGAACAATCAAAGATTGGGATCAGCCTGAGGGAATGGATGGAAGAATTAGAGGGAGGGGAGAGTACTCGGTAGAACGAAAATCAAACAAGCATCCGAATATCCTCGAGGCAGCGTTAATCATTCAGCCATGTTCAAGTCATGATTGGGCAGGCACTAGCAAAATTTTAGTATAGTTTACCATGGAAGAAGCCCGATTTATTTGAAGTCACTTATGCAATACATAGGCTTGAAACAAGAAGTTGTACGCAAAAGTGACAGGGAACATTAATGACTTGAAAATCATGCATCAAGTTGCGCAAGAAAGGGAGTCGGGGACTTGCTGCGTCAGCAGCGATACCGATTCATAGTGTTGAACCAAACAAAGCACAAACAGTGCACAAGTCACATGTGGGCAAGCCTCTTAAAGATTTGGATTTAAATCACATTCTTCGGCTGGACAGAAAACGGTGGAGCTTTAGCTTTGATGCTTAACTTGTGATAGAATATGCTACTGGGCATCTACGTGTCCAATTTCCGAGTTCGAGTTTCAAGTGTCACTGGCAGGGCGCTGGCGTCTTGCCATAGTAATGTCCGGCCCTTAGCACTTTCGTCACAGACTCAACACAGACTCTCCAGAAGACGGACATATCCCTTTTCTATTCAGACCTCGCGTTTCTATGCAACCGAGACGCCAGTCAAGAAGATCTCTGGGCTTACGAGGTTCCTGCCATCCGCTTTGCAGCCTGCACCTGGAAGTAGCTCCTCGTTCCGGAAAATCGTTGCACTGGCTAAGCAGGAGAAAAGGCCTTTGCTACTTGCGGTGGGCCTGCTACTGGTGTCCTCTTCAGTCGCGATGAGCGTTCCGTTTACGATCGGAAAATTAATAGATTTTTTCTCTTCTGCAAACCCTGTGAGTGAATTGTCAGTGAGGGAGTAACGTGGTTGACTCATTGCGTGCGCAGGAAATACCGTTCGGTTTGTCAATTGGGCAAGCCTCGGCGGCTCTTCTGATATTGTTTACGACCGGAGCAACGTGCAATGCAGCGAGGTCGTTCCTCATGCGAATGTCGGGCCAACGAATTGTTGCGCGGTTGAGGGAGCGGGCGTATGCTGCAGCACTGAAACAAGAAGTCGAATTTGTGGAAAGAGGAGAGGGTGATGTTTTGAGCAGACTGACTGCGGATTCAAGTATTGTCGGGGAGAGGTAGGGTTTCGCAGTGCCGCATCCGAGAAAGATTTATTGAAATTGTTGCACGCAGTGTCACACAGAATCTTTCAGATGGACTGCGAGCTATCGTAATGTCATCTGTCGGCCGTAAGTGTCGTATATACAGACGTGCTACCGCTGCTCATGAATGGAAATGACATCTTCAGTTGGTGCCATGTTCTACTTGTCACCCACACTAACTGTGATGATGTTGGGAATTGTTCCACCAGTCTCTCTCGGTGCTGTGAGCAGAACTTCATTTTATTGCAGCGGAATCTGAGCGCTTGCAGGTATTCTATGGTCGCTACCTGAAAAAGCTTTCCAACCAGACACAAGAAGCGATGGGTGAAATGACCAAGGTCAGCTTTAGCTGCTCTTTCTCCCGTTCTGCACGTCTTCTATCATACTCCAGGTTGCACAAGAGTCACTCTCGGCTCTACGGACAATTCAAGCATTCAATGCACGCGACCAAGAGGAAGGAAAATTCCACGACCGGGTGACACGCGTCCTTGCACTAGCTCGGAAGGAAGCGATCGCATCAGGAATCTTCTTCGGAAGCACTGGTTGGAGCGGAAATGTGACTATCCTTGGGCTGCTTGGATACGGTGGGTGGCACACTCACGGATTTTTTGTATCTTGGTGAAAGTCTCTAAATACATTTGTATAGGGGGAACACTGGTTTCGCAGGGTGCGATCACTGTCGGAGACCTGACAAGCCTCCTGCTATATACCGTATATGTTGGCTCGGGTCTTCAAATGTTGACGTGAGTCCTCTTCCACTTACGATATATCCACTGCAACGATGCCCTGCACAGTTCATTTTTCGTAGGTTTCAATACTCTGACGGTCTCCATTAAACTGAGTGAGATTAGTCGTCCATTATGCGTGGGATTGGTGCGGGCACACGCATATTTGAGCTACTCGACCGCACGCCAGCGATTCCGCCCCATGGAGGTATTGAGGTTGACGCTTCGCGCTATGGCACGGTTGGGTTCCAGAACATCGGGTTCGAGTACCCCAGTCGGAAAGGTGTGCAAATCCTCGATGATTTCAATCTCGAGATCGGCGTCGGAGAGAGCGTGGCAATCGTGTAAGTCGTACGGACCAGCAGTTGTTGGTGCCGCTGACCCTGTAGCATACAGGGGGAAGAGCGGTGGTGGCAAGTCGTCCGTACAATCTTTGCTTCTGCGGTACTATGATCCTGTGCGCGGGAAAGTGACCTTTGATGGTCAAGGTGGGTAGTACCCATCTCGCCTCTTATGGAGCGTTAATGTGGCTGGATAGATATCCGTGAATTCAATCCTTCGTCATGGCGCAGCATGATTGGTATTGTTCCCCAGGCAAGTGCTCACCTCTGCATTTACATCTGCTCTTGTGATAACATCTGCCCAGGACCCTGTCCTCTTCACAGGGACCATTGCATCGAACATTGCCTTCGGACACAAGGATGCTACGCGCGAGGAAATCGAAGCTGCTGCACGCGAGGCAAACTGCGAGTTCATCTTTGGGATGCCGAAGGGGTTCGACACCGAAAGTTTGTGCCACTTTCTTCCTGTTTAATGTGAATTGTTTGACGATTATTTTGTTCAGTTGGTCGTCTGAGCTTGAGTGGTGGACAAAGGCAGCGCCTGGCGATTGCGCGTGCGCTGCTGAAAAAGCCCAAGATTTTGGCGCTAGATGAAGCGACCAGCTCGCTTGATGCTGCGTCGGAACATAGGGTTAGATACTTGACGCCCTGCTTCAGTGATCTCTTTGTTCTAACAGGGCTCTTCAGGTCAATGACGCCATTGACAAGATCCTGCGAGCACGACATACGACATGTCTGATCGTTGCACATCGCTTGTCGACTATTGCCCGCGCAGAGCGGATCGTCGTACTTGAAGGTATGCGTTCTGCCTCTTTATTTATCCAAGATTAAACTGACGGATGGTTATGCACCCAGATGGCCGGATAACAGAGTCGGGGACGTATAGACAGCTTGTGAACTCGAAAGACTCGAGGTTCCGGACGCTGATGGCTGCGCAACTGAATGCGGCTGCTGGAGATACACCACTACCAATCGCACCATCCACGAATCTGGATTCTGTGCCGTCTGCTTCGTTGGCAACTGCATTACCCCCTCCTTAGACCAAAACCTTTATGCACATAGCTATTTATTTAGATCATACATGAATCGCAGCCAGTTCACTTGGAAAACATATACTTCGTTTCTTGTGCCACTTGAATGTCAACCTAAAGCTATCGTTGTTAAGTATGTTTTTAATATAGATTTTTCAGCTCTGGGCGGACGTAGGAGAGCCGTCGGTGACGAGTCCGAACAAACGTTCGATATATTAAAGGTGTGACCAATATACAGTACGAGTCTCTGTATTCGACAATAACCATGAATAGAACATTTCGAATGAATTTTTTCAGTCTGCTTCAGTTGTTCGCAGAGGATGCGGGGTTTGGGGTGTGGTAGAGGATAAGAGCTTTTCGATCGAATGTCTGTGGGTAGAACGATTAAAGCCTACGGGTATAATGAGATTGGTGGTAAAGGACAACCTTACGCATGTGCGTCGGTTGCCCAGGCAATGTTTTGTCTCTTACCAGTCCCTCCCGTCCTGTAAGATTTCACCTGTCATGCGTCAAGATGGGACTTTGATAAAGCTTAAGCGCTGTTGCTGCACAAGTAGCTTGGCTTATCAAGGGCTGAAGATCCCCCCGATTTCTCAGTCAATGAATCCGGTTTTCTACGCAGAGAAACATCAGAAATGTTGGTGCTTACTGTAAATTTAGAGGGATTGTAACAAATCTCAGCGGACGACTAGTCTGGAATTTGCAGTATCACAGCGCTACGCCGCGAACTTGCCAAACCATGAGTCACATGGGAAGACGAGTTTAAGCTTCAGTCACTGCTGACGCAGACGAAGGAAGACATGCTTGTCACGACTTGGCAAGTCCGCACCGGCAATTTGAAGCTCTGGCTAAAAAGGCTCGGAAAAACGTATTAGCTGTCTTCTTATGATCCTAGTATGTAGGCGAAACACCTGTGGTGAGAGCATAGTGATTCCGGTAAAACCTTGCGCTGGGTTTTAGAACTTTCAGGAGTAGGAGCAAGGCATAATTATCTATGCCAGCCTACCTAGGTGGCTAAACCTGTTCCTCTAGACCGACAAGGGAATCCCTCCTAGTATAGCGTGAGTATTGAATATTCGAATCTTGATCTATCTCGTTCCATGCGTTTGTGCGGGGGAAGTTTTTCTGATTCTGATCTAGACCCCACCGTTGCTCCACTGCCAAGGCGTTTCAAGTATGTATACGAAAAATTGCACTCGCCGATCAGCATTCTCCGATACACGGCAGCCAAGCAACATCATTTGCCACCTGCCTAAGCGCCGAGCTCCTCTTATCGTTGCTCACACGTGTCACGAAGCACTAGCGCACTAGCACCAATGCGTGGAAGCCAAGTAGAGCCAAGCAAGCCAAGTGTGTGACATGCGTGACAACGGGTCACGTTGTCTCTTGGAACTTGTTCATGATGCCGCATACACGGTACGAATGGCTTGTCATCTTCTTCACCGTTATCTTTCAGCTCTGTTCTGCCATGGCCCAAAACGACAGCAATGGTTATGACAGTGACCCTATTCTACAGTTTAGACCCGCCTTTGTCGAGTCGTTGCCAGTTCAGATCCTCCTGACAGGCGTGGTCCTCACGCTTGTCGTCGTCCTGCTTCTTCACCTGCTTTTTACCGCTCAGTATCACTGGCCCCTAGCTCGTGTCAATTATATGCTGCAGCTCACGGGGGTGGTGACTTTACTCGCTTCTGTAACCGCTACAATCTATGTCGTGTTCTCCTCCAATATAGAGGAGAGTCAGCATTGGCCATACATGTTGAGCTATCTGGCTGTGGACATGCCAAGGTTTGGCAACAATGTGACGGGGAATACCACTGATCCTACTGTGGTATATGCACACCGATGGTCACTTGCCGAGAGTGCTACGTGGACCGTAATGAATGCCACTACATCTGTGGTTATACAGGTCAGTGCAAGTGAACGTAGCTCCTCTGATCGTACCAATGTTGTTGTTTAGATCACCCACATTCATTTTCTGACCTTACTGTTTCCCTCAAACCTGGAGGCGAGACTCATCTTTGGCCTGCTTGGTGAGTGCGCGTGTAAAGCCTCTGCGTTTCTGTTCCAAATGTGTCCTGTGTCTTGAATAAAGATATCATGTTCCATGATCTTGGGTATTATACCATTCCTCGGTATTGGAACTTTGCGACATTCTTCCTACGTGGGCATGAGTTATGGGCGCTTCATGTTCTGTATCCCTCACGATCTCCGCAATACTGATCTCAACATTGTGTTTGCTTCCTGCTTGTAATCAGGTCCATTGGCCATCATCTCTGCTGTAATGCAACTGCTCCCGATCTTCTACGGGATGAGCTCGGTACCACTTGCGGAGGACACCCGGAACGTGTGCAATGCAGCTTTGTCCTTGCTATTCACTTCTGCACTAATCATCTGGGGCTTTTTTGTTAACCGGGAGGCGGCATGGCGCACCGATGGCGGGACAGCAGCATTCGGTGCTGGCGCAATCGTTCTCGCTCTCATATCGACAACGCTCAATTTCCTCTACATACCGAGTCAAGACCAGTATGGATGGATGCCAAAGCTTATGTGGAGTGTGGTCATGTGGCAAAGTTTCCTTGGATGGTGGTGGTGGGTTGGTTCCGGGATGGGTGTGGGCGAGGTAGAAGAGTTACTGATGAAGGAGGCGAAACGTGAACGAAAGAGGAAACTGAGGGCACAGAAGAGGAAGGACCAACGGGAGAAGGCCAAGACCATGTGGAAAGGTGTCACCGATGCATTCACAACGAAGCGCGACCACTTTGATAGCCGGGATTCCAGCGAGGAGCACCAAGGACTTGACAATTCCGAATCGCCGAATGCTATCGCTTCTAGCAACGTCCTATCGAGTGCAGGTTCGATGACAAATAGGTCGTCAGGGGACATACTCCCTCTTCAATTTGTAAACAGATGGTACGCACGCTTGCGCCATGCACACCTTACCGCGGCGAGAATACAAGCTGTCGAGCGCGTGGAGCGCATACACCAAGTGTTTGGCCGTGAAGAGGCCCGAAATTCGATGCGGGAACCTGGTTCCCAGGTCGTCGGATGGGGACTGGGTAGCTATGGATTACGGGGCGTAGAGCGGGATCGAAGGGAAGGGCAGGAGCTACAGATCAGGAATGAAGTGGACGATGACAGAGATAATCCAGGCAATATCGCAGAACCAGAATTACTGTCGCAGGACCAATCCTTTCGGCGGCGTGGCTACCAACCTGAGCTTCGGCCCTCACAACATGCTCCACCGGCGCCGGAGACGGACCTTGAATTTGGATGGACATCATTCTGGTGGTGGGGACCTCTTCGGCGGTGGCGTTTACGGGACTCGACGGCTTACAGGTGAAGCGAGCAATTTGGTGCGAGAGGATGAGAATGTTAGAGATGCTGTATGATCTAATGCAACGTGTATCCCGTGTTTCTGATGTTTGCTGTTGGCATTGATGTTTCTTGGACCCCTACAGCTACACCGTTGCACCAGCCACATTTTAGGCACTTGATGTTGAATCTACAACTCACAGACCGTAAAAAGCTACCCTCAGCACAAGTTCCATTCATGCCGTGGGCTATACCATTCCTGATTATTGTTATGGCATGCTTCATCAATACCTCATGTACAATATCGACTCTGTAGAATATTTCGATCCATATTGTTCGTTTTGGACTCCCATCTTGTATCGATAACTGATCGAAGCCGCCAGATTATTAGGGAAATTTAGGGTAAGCGGTATTTACTGACATTAGTACTAACCTTCCGAGAAGCAACAAATGAGTCGTTTGCACTTCGAGTTCGACCCCATGGTTTAACACGCTCCTACCACGTTTTCCCCAGAGACAAACAAAACATGTGGTACGCCATTTTCTTCTTAAAGACACTCACGTTTATTAAGGGACATACATTCCAGCACGCTTTGTGCACAATGACAATCGCGACGCATCGGAAGGCTTCGAAAGTCGTAGTACATAGGGATGTCGTTCCTCGCTTCTTGAAGCAGCACTCACTACCTAGGATGATATACTCGAGATGACGGCCGCGGAGATCAGTGTCCAAGGTGTGTTTTTCATAGCGAGTCAGAAGTAAAGACGCGTCGTTCGGTTCTGGACACGCGCATGAATCGCTGTACATCATGTTGGCCACGAGCCTTGACGATGTGTCTGATAATCAGTTGACGACGACGACTAAGATGACTCCTCGGGGAGAAAACCCTGGTATTTGATTTGTTTGGGCCTCCTCAAATGATGGGTTCTATAACTGATCAACGCAGATAAAGAGCATATACACGACTATAAATTGCTGGGCAAATAGCACCTCAGTACTGCAGACCGACCCACCATTTGTTCTTACTATCATGGCTCGTAACACTACTCGCGGCTCCAGTGAATGTGGGTCCTATCTACTGCCATTTACCGAGTCACAATTAATTGTATCTATGTGTTAGCAGCCTTCCCCCAACTTCAAGGACCCGTATTCATGAGGCGTCCTTCGCAGGCCTCCATAGACCACCTGTCCAACCCTCGGCTTCCTGTACGCTATCTCCAAGCAGGGTTGAAAATGAACTCCCAAATATACTCCAAGACACAAGTAGGCGTCCATTAGACCCAGAAGCTATGCATTACAGCCTGATTGTTCCTCAAAGAGAATAATCAGAGACCTAGCTCTTCGTCATATCGATTTTTCGATACCGTATCTGGAGCAGTCTCAATCACAGATTGATTTTTTCAAGAGAGAGGTAATAGATATTTTGGCAGCGTGCAACTACTTAGTGTATCTGAGGCTGAAACATATCTTGCAGGCCCTACTCGACGTAGAGCTGTCGCACCTGACATGGTACCAAGACGCTTGGGTAGTCGAAGTGCTCCTTCGCGTAATATACCATCGCCCAAGAATTATGAAAAACTTTCAGGTAACTCAAAACTACATGATTCAACTACCAGATTGTTCTGATTTACAACCAGGAACTGGACTCCGAGCTTCAAATTATACAGGTTATGACTTCTCCCCTACTCAATCGTGCTTCGAGTCAATCTAATACATCTCTCAGCATGATCGTCCGCGTCAAATGTCACTCATCGTTTGCCCTAATAGTCAGGCTACTCAGCCTGGGGATACACAGGTTCTTCGCTATTCCACTGACAATTATGCTCCGGGTCCGCCTAATACGCATGATATAGCATGACCGTCCGCATCAAATGTCATTCACCGTTTGCTCTAATAGTCAGGCTACTCACTGGCAGCCCGAGGATGCACAGGTTCTTACCTATTCTACTGACGATTATGCTCCGAGTCCGCCTAACATACATGTTATAGCATGACCTTGTTTACTCTGATAGTCAGGCTACTCAGCCCAAGGATAATCAGATGAACACGGTTCAAGGCGGCGGTGCCTCGGGCACCGCGTCATGTCTGGCTCTATTGTCAACCCTCCTGGCTTCAACGCCAGGTTTGCACCGCTTCCATGCGGTAATCACTGAGGCTGGCCTGTCTACTGACGAGCATCTGATACATTTCTTCCGAATGACATCTACAGGGAGGGAGAAATTCATCACACAAGCACTGACGGAGACCTCTACCCTGTTTGAACGAGTTGTAATCATGGAGATTCTGGAAGAATTAAGAAACAACATTCTAGTTGGTGGTTTATAACACCTAAACGAGCCTTTCAAACTCCGTGACAATATGTACATGCCTTTTGACACACCTCAACACTGTACATTAGAATCTAGACACAATTTGTCTGCGGTTTGGAAAACATTTCTAGATTGCGACAAGGTGCGAGACTGATTCTTAAGGTCTGGATCAAGATCTAGGATTCTTAATACTGCGGCAAGTCACCAAGTAATTTTAAGTGCCGAGAACGCAACGCACCATTGCCGGTGGTATGTCATGCTTACTCCCCTTCGGTGGACTCTACGACAATATTGTATTTTGTTTCCAGTAGCAACTCGGGAAATACTGTATTAGCATCGTCTCTGCAAATAGACAGTACCTCTTCGCGTTCTCACTCTCGATAGTGCTGTGCACAATCGACCGTGAGCGAAGATATTCAAGTTAGTCCAGAGGTCGAGCACGGTTTGCGCTAGCGTCAAATCTTGACATCCATTAAGTCTGCGGGTCGCAGAGAAAACTATCTATTCCCTGTCAATAACAAACGGTTTGTATGGAATGCGGGGGATGGAGGTAGCCATAGTACTGAGCAAAGAGCCATAAAAAGGAGACAGAACATGAACGCACAACAACACAGCAGGACGCAGCGGACAGAAAGGGCTGGTAAGGGAGGGTGGTTGAAGAGTCGAGCATGGACGGAAAATTCTGTAATGATCAGCGTCGGTAGAGCGATCGATTATGGTGGTGCGAGCTCGGACGATGAGTGCTGCCGAGTGTTGCCGTGGCTGAGCGGGTCATTGCGGACACAATATTTGTTCATCTACCAGGTACCTCAGGATTCTCTTCGCATGTCAAGGCTCGACGCCATTGTGCGGTGCCTTGACTCCTTGCCTCTGAGTGACAGAAAAAGGTTGATCCGTAGTCCAGCCGGTGCCATGGCACTCACACGTTGATCGGCAGTCTCTACACGTCCAGCAACTTCACTGCTGCTGTACTTCAAGCTTAAGCTTCAGCTGTCGTGCTCTACAGTTTATGTGTGTCGACTCAGCAACTCACTTTATCAGGTGTAATCTTCTATTCGTCACTGACGATGGTTCTCCTGCATTTTCAGGGCGTTGCTCCCACGAACTCCTGCAACACGCGAGACCTTGCGAGTATGATATAGCAAAGTTATCTATATTTCCAGGCTGTCTCGCCTACAGCTCCAAAGTACTGTATAACAATGCGTCGCATCCATCCATCCCAACCCAGTCGCCGTAACACCAAGCATGAAGGGCGTTCCACAGTGGTTGCGTCGCCATCTAGCCAAGTTTCAAAAGCTTCCACGGCTACTACAAGAGCCTGAGCACACTGTCCGTCTGGCCTGCTTCACATTGTTTCTCACTGCATTCCTATTTCTCTTGGTCGGTCTATCTTTGCCAATTATCAAATCAATCATAGTTATCAAAGTATCGGCTGTCAATCCTGATGATCCCGTCTCGAATGCAATCACAGAACTGCAATTTGGAGTATGGGGTGTTTGTGCATTGAGGTAGGGCATCTACTTTGACCAAATTTTGCCGATGTTTCCTCATCCGCCACATTTCAGTATCCTCAATGGCGTCGAAGCACAAGAAGCATGCCATGGCCCACAGTTGGGATACACCGTTCCTATAACGATTTTGTCTCTCGTTGGGCTCTCCTCTAAGCTCGCAAATGTTGCAGATACGACCCTCCTGACTATACTTGTGCTGTATCTCGTCAGTGCAACACTCTCGACCGTCGCCTTTATGTTGTCTCTCTTGCTTCGCTCACACCTAACCACACCAATCGCACTCGTAGTTGCCATAATTGCAGCAGTTGTTTCGACTGTTGTTTTTGCTGCGAACATTGCCTTGGTTGTCGACATTAACGACAACATCAACTCCCTTTTCCCTGGAGCCGACTTCGCTGTAAGCTTTGGCAATGGCTTATGGATGGTACTGGCGGCGATGCTTTTGGCTTGGATAGCGGTGATCATGCTCTCAGCAGAGCGATGTTGTCGCTGTGGTGTGAGTCGACAGTAAGTTTGCAAGAATTTCTGCGTGACACCATGATTCTGATTTGTTGATTAGTCCCAAACCCAAGGTGCTCAGACCAGGGATATCTGAAAAGGACAGTGTGGAGAAGGTTTTAGTCTGAATCATTGGACAATTCTGCCATGTGTTTTCATGTCCGACAAGTTACGAATCCAATGTCGACAACCGCAATTGCAGTTCCGCCAATATTATACATATGTCGACAACTATTGATCGCACCAGCATTTTTAAAAAAATAATATCTGTATAAACATATCCCCTATCAAGACACGCAGCGTCGGTGAAAGTTGAGCTCGGTATCCGTCGGGTAAGTGAGTGCAGTAACACCACGATTTCTCGCCATGAGCAACGCACTTCCGAGACTAAAATATTACCAACAACGGAAGGGAGGGGATATTTCCGATTAAGCAAACCACAAAATACAAATAGAACTCGATTTGAATGAAGGCATATTGTACAAGTAAAAAAAACTCGAGATAAAAGATCACGACTCTGGGATGGCTGTTAATTCATCTCCCCAAGCTTGACATTCAAGGCCTGGATCTGAAGAGCGCTCATCCTCCCCATCAATTCTCTCTCGAAAAAGTCTTTTCTCACTGCAGGAACCCATGACCTCACGACAACGAGATCCGCCTCGCTGCTGATCCCTAATTCCTCAAATGCGGGGAGGAGATGGCTAAGGTCAGGGTTGACCGTCTTTAGAAAGTTCTCGACAGTGATATCATCACCACCCGCCGCATCGGGTTGCACGAAATCGTGATCTTCATACGGTGGGGGCGGACCACCAGGAGCGGGTAGCATGCTTACACCACGCTATCGCGCAAAAGGGTGAGCGGCGCTATTCATTAAACGGCACGAGCACAGGTACTTTACCTCTGAGGCAGAACTCTTAACGTGAGCGGTTTTGGGGGCGGGCCTTAACTTCGTCATCTTGGCTCTGAAGGCGTGACGCTTGGCATATGTTTTCTTCGATAGATAATGCTCTACGTAGAGCTCGACCGGCCATGCATCAGTGTACCTGGAAAGAAAGGATGCCAGTTCCTCGCGAGCCTGGGCGTGTGTTAGATGGTACATACAACTCGCTGATCAAATAAACGACTTACCCAGTTGAGATAGATAGCCCAAATATCGGGCATCTGTTCGTGCAAAAACCTCTCGCAGTCCAACATCATTACTGCCTGATCGCGCAGGATCTTCTGTTATCAAAGATCAGCGATGCACGATGATGCGAAATTAAAAAATTACTTTAAATTCTTCGAATGCTGGTGGACTTATATCCATTGCGCGGATGATATTTTCTTGGGGGCCAGAGACTAGCTTACGAAAATCTGCTGGCGTCGGTCGCGGTATGGCGCGATGGCCGTCATCGGTAGCTGATTCGTTGCTGTGATGTTGCATCCTGGACGCACTGCCGGTAGGAGCAGGCTTCATTCCAGTGGAGACCACTTGCGAAGACCAGATCAGCAGAGGAGGGGAGCAGGAAAGAGAGTCACTCACTTACTATCGATGACGAGTTCAAAGAAGGACAGAAAGATTTATAATGGAAAGGTGCCCGTGGATACTGGTCCCACTGGATCTTTCCAGCAACCCTACCTTTTTCCGGGCGAAATAAACCGAGAGAACGGGTGATACGCATGCAGATAGTCACAGATTGTGACTTGGGCGCTGTGCCTTCGTCCCAATCATGGAATCACTTTGAAATACGAACTGTACAGATATATCAGCAAGACTACGCACCTTTTGGCTTCAGTTAGTGTCGTTGTTTTCATACCCATTTGTCTCCCTATCATAGGGCAAGGTGTGTCGGATAACAAGGGGGTTATATCGAATTTGAGCGGCCCCCCACCTTCGAAAAATTATGCAGCAGTGAGTCTGCAACACGTTCATTCTTGTGATGAACATGATTGCGAGATGTTATTCGAACTGGCTATGGACTTTTGATTCCTACCGACTGCGTCAGCCAGCCAGCCTGCCGTCCGCCCTTGTCAACTGTCGATTATGAGGATGCCCCTGTTGAAGTTAGTCACAGCAGTTGTGTTCCCTGCGACCCCTGTCAGTGGGCCAGAAATCAGCGTATTGTTCATGCTGGAAACTTGTTCTAGCTGTTCCAAAACAGTCGACAGTGACGAAGAGAAGATGCAAGACGCGTGCTAACAATACGCGTCAACGTTCGCTCGCTTATATATCAATCACTTGAATCCAGTCAAGATTAAACGACTGTCTTTTTTCAATATATAGTCTGCTAGGAAATACCAAGTGAGTCCTTGTTATAAGTCATAACAATGGATTCAATTGCAAGCTCACGTTAAAGTACATAGCGCACTCGTGCCCTAAAGCCCTCTCACCAGGAGTTTATTTTATCCTGCGCCTCGAGCCCGAGCTCCAGAACATAATACACTTCCGTACATATCCGTTGAACTTCATCTCTTAAGCTGCAGCTTTTCGTCATCCTTGATCTTCTTGATACGGGCCACTCGCCAGCGAGGCCACCTCTGATAGTCTCAAGAACCTCCCTTGCTATTTCAAAGGCAGTATTTTTGGAGGAAAAGAGTGGGTTCCGGAACGGCCATCGGGGCAGGCTTTGGAAGTGCAGGGTGCTCATGGTCGGGCTCGGGCTCGGGCTCGGAGTGGAGCATGAACAATGTCATTAACAGTATTGTTATCGAACACAATTGCAGGCCCGGTGTCATCACGTGGGGGGATAGCATCTGGAGAAGAAAACACTGGCTGGGCGGGAACAGAGTCGATGGGCCTCCAAACGAGGGCTGCCTTCCAGGCTGCTTAGACTCTGCGAATCAAGTCGTGCGATGCGGTCCAACTCGGCGACGGCGAACCCTGCACCGTCGTGTCGAACAATGGCTGTCGCTTTCGCAGCTGCTTCTGGGACTCGACTTTCTTTCCAGTGAACTTGAAGATACTGCGGCGGTGTTATTGTGCTCCTGAGAGGCTCAGATCACTTGAGTGGTATCTTGAGTACTGTGTTTCGGCTCGGTGCTCCCTCGGCACATCACCCATGAATTAGTTCGTACGAAGATGGTCAAGTTAACGTCGACGTCATCCGCAATACTTGCAACAATAGCTTCAATGGCGATCTCTTGTGGGCCTCGCCATACTTGAAGAGCTCTTTCCCAGGGAAACATTTTCCGTGAAGTGGCACGGCCGCCAATAGTTCTCGGAGGTAACGATTCAGAATGCGCTATCGACATGGAATATGCCGTCGCTGCTACAGCATAGTGTTCCACGAAACGATATTTTCGGCATGCCTCGAGCCAGACTCAGAGGAGGGACTAGAGGCGGTGGTACTAGGTGGTGTCAAATAAGTACTCGGTGGTGAGTGAGTGTCATTGCAATTTCTCAAGAGATTCACTCGTGTGAATTTGTTTGTTTGCCCCACGACCACCTGCCAGTGTGCTAGTAATACTTCATCCCTACTACTTATCAAACGCACGGCCACTGGTAGCGTCTAAGGAGTTAAAATCGCTCATGCGATGCTGGTGGTTGGTGCTGTTCCAGTTTGTTCCTCGGATACCGTGTCATGTTCAACGGTGTTAGCGCCCCAAACGATCAGAGCTCTAAAAATTGCTTCGTCGACCACATAATCGCATATGTCTCTGATTTGATTATAGATGGAGCATGCTGCAGACAACGCGTGCTGTTGACACCCTCCGTGTAGGAAGATGGAACCATCACACTATGCCATTGTGCCGCTTTCCTGTACTGTGACACTGTCCCTGATACTGAGGACGATGGAGATCTGGCAGTAAGTGCTTTGCCTGTCTACATTTGTCATATTTATGGACCAGGGCAGGTCGATTTGTGTCTCCTGCTCAGACACAGGGATGTCTCTTCTCCCTATAACGGTCTCATCTCTATTTTGAGCTAACAGGGCTATGTTATATATCTATGAGACACAAGACACATACAGATAATCAATCAATCAATCTAGCTGTGCGAATCGATGCCGTTCTAGTAGTGATTCAACTGCATGATGGAATTAAATGTTTACTGCTACTAACCCACCTCCAAGCGAACCCCTCATGGTCACCTCCCTCCAATGAACCATTGTCCTCAATACCTGTCGCCTCGTGCACACTTACTCGCCCCAGCTTCGATCATTGGGCTATAATACCATCAATGCAAAATATGTGATAGGGATCGCACAACTCTGATGCGAAACCCGGTGCAAAGGCTGCAATTGTACCTATTTTTATTTCTGACATTTCTGATATCCACGTGCCGACAGAACGTGACTTTGTTAAGCCTAGATTCTGGGCGAGATGTTACGTTCACCAGGCCCGGGCCAACAAGAGAGGGAGCTGATCATCAATCAGGTCTCATAGGGAATCATTGAAACGTGATCGCATTGCCCCTAGGTCTGTGTTAGATCGGTGGCTACATGATTTTGAACTGATACAATGACACCTCCAGAGTGCACTGGGAAGAAGTTCCAGAAATCACGCACAGCGGTGTTCAAAATTCCGCGTGCACGACACTGCTTAGTGAATCCGTAACAAAAATCTTGATTTTTGTTCGATCGGCTCCGAGCCTCGGCCGTGGAGTGGCTTCCCCTTCCCCTTGGTTTCACACCGCATACTACTAACTTATGTCAATCAAGGCAGGGTGAACGTTCATCTCCAGGGTGCCTTTTTCGGCAATAAAAGCGCTGGATGGTGTTATATCTAGCTCGAACCCCATCATTATACGTCCACCAAGTTTCCCAATCACTCACACCATCCCTCGAACATGACCAAAGTCTTCAATTCTCCCCATTGGTGGCCGGTGATCAAGTTTAATCTTAATTTCAGCTATTTTATAGGTTCGTAGGCAGTCAGGCAGATAGGGTCAGTGATGCCTCAATCTAATCTTGCCGCAGTTGCCTCCGCCGCCGCAGTGATATACGATTGGGGTGAGCGAGATTGTATTTAAGAACGATTGATATCCTTATGATGTTTCCAGCATTGACGTTTGGGCAAGAGGTATGCTGACGCTATTACCAGAGTAACCATCTCACTAAGAATGGCATTATGTGTAGCTCGAACTAGTCTGGGTGAGCACCGTATCACATCAGAAGACCTCAACAGGATGATATACTCAATTCCGGGCAGAACCGTCGCTGGTCTCTCATGACAGTTCTATATATCGGTGTGCGTAGCTTATGTTATAAGCGAAGATGTCAAGTTGCGCTGAATTCAAAATATTCCAGGTGCGCTACATCGGAATACCATACATTATGTATGTCTTCAAGGTTGGCAATGTGCACTGTGCTACTACTTAATCATCTCCCTCAATCAGCATCAACATGCTTCGTATGTTCCTTCACCTACACCGCGCGAATTTCTGCTGATTGACGGCATACAGAAGCTCTTCCGACAGTCTCGATGACAAGACTAGTGAGTATTCCACATTGATATCTGTCATTGTCGCCCCAATTGACTCCTATGCAGGAGTGAGTGCGGTTCTCGACCAGCTTGCTAAATCAATATGAAATGACTGTGTAACAGATGTGAGATTGTTTGGAGTATCTGATCCTCAGACACTCACCGCCAAGTTGGATTTCCAGGCAATGTTGTGTACTTTGTACTAAATTGGATGGGTGTGGTCGTAAATGCGATGTTAGGTGGTGAGCTACTCAACTACAATACCTCAGCGATATCGACTTGGCTGATACATTGTGCAAGCGATCATGACAACTCGGTTATATGCCATGTATCAGCGATCCAGAAACATGCTTGTCTTTCTCGCTGTAATCTTCACAGCTGTCACGATTGCATGTGGAGTGATGACTGCAATGGTAAACAAGCATACTGAAGCGAGTAAGCTTTAAATTATGGTCGAAGGGCTCAGGCTCGAGCGCATTATGCTGATCAGATGAATATCAGGAGAGTTCATCCTCTCCGGCACCTATCAGTGCATTAACTATGACAATGAAGCAGACGCCCTAATTTTGCTTTCCGTGACGTGGATACTCTCCACTGTATGGGAAGTCCTCGCACTATGTCTTGCAATCTGGATTACTATTAAACACCTCCGTGAACTGCAACGACCATTGGGGGGGTGGACGGTTGGGAGCTGTTTTACAGCGTTAATACAAACTCACGTTGTCTACTTTGCAAGGTAAACTCCTTACTTTAATATGGGTTAACTTCCCCCGCTAAAATCCCATACGTACTAGCTTTGCTGTCGTTTCTTGCTTCGATCTTGGTTTTTTGTCTCCGCAGCTCTCGGCGGTACGCCCATGTATCGTTAATATCTGCATGCGACTACGACTTATTTGCTTTATAGAACTCGCTTTCTGTGGGAACTCAGATTTATGATGGTGTTCGTCAAATTCTATCGGTCATGCAGATGTTTGTGTTAGGACCACGCCTCATCCTTAGTGTTCGACAATATCACGCCAAGCTCGTGGACGACTCTGAAGCAGGAGCGGACATGATTTCAATTGCTTTCCGGAGACCCACAGATGTGTCGACTGAACTTTAATACAGTCACTCCTCCACGCTTTCTTTTCATTACCCGTCTCGACAACATTCTTTGATTCCCCTCCCCTCGCGACTAACTTTACTCATGCCTTTGATCAAAGACTGATACCGAACACTTTTATACTTGCTACGCAGTCCCATTTGTTGTTCAATCGCAGATTGAAAATGACATTGCTCGTGCATGATTTTGCTGTAGTACTGATTCGGCGCCGAATTAGATTTGAAAACCAATATCTCGCAAATGGGTGCTCGTGCCGATCATGATGAAATTATCAGTGGAGCCCCATCAATGTCTCTTGTCCGTGCTATTACAAGCTCTGATGTTTACTGTTACACCAACTGTACAAAGTGTCAAGGTCCGACCTGGAAGTTGCCTCGTAACGATACTCTCATGATCCTATCAAAACGCCACAAGCTAGCATTAAAGCTCCAAGCAGGAATGAATTTTGGCTGGATGCAGACGTCAAGGCAAAATTCGTATTCTGTTAGGTACACAAATTAGAAGACGGATGCATCATGTTCAATAATGAACATTACCAGTTGTTTGGTGCCCTTAGCGGTCTGACAGCTCTCACCGCAATTCAAATTCATATTGCTCGTGATGACTGATGCGAGCGAGGGATCTATTGGTGCGGGTGATGCTGCAACTATCGGCAAAGTCAAGTTCTGTACGGTACCGAGCTGGGAAAGATGTGCTTACCCATTGCAGATATTGAAAAGAGGATAACCCAGAGGGACAGAATGCGGAGGGTTACTGAGGACATGTTGGATGGGTATAAGATGGATTGAGGTATATGCGATGGGGTTGATAGTAGCAGCGAGAAATGATACTTAATGAGTGAATGAGATCTAGATGGAGGCCTAGTCAATAAGCCGGGAGATACGAGGGACCGAGAGGGAATGGTGAAATTACGACTCGGCCAGGCGCTTCTTATACAAAAACGCTCACTGGCGGGGGGATGTTACCTTCATCCGAAAATAGCAGGTACACGCACGCGTAAGAGTCACGTGCGTTGAGGTTTCTTGTATTTTCTTTGTATTGCGTTGGACAACGTCGCGAAGAGGCAGACCTAAAGAACCATTGGTTTACATAGAAGTACAACACTATGCGGCGCTGATACAGAACTGTTTGATCACATAATAAAAGGGGCTGAATACTCGGTGCATCAGTCTATCAGATCCTCAAGACGACTATTTCGTTCCGCAGCTGCATGCCTGCTGTTGACAATTGGTACAGTTGCAGCTGTCGCCTGTATCTTTGCAATCGCACTGATATGATGAGGGCCATGGCGAATCAGAAGTGCGATTAACTACGTACCTGCGAAGATTGTTGTTTGTTGACACAGTTGTCGCAGTCGCAAGTATTCTTGGGGCAAGTGCAGGCAGTGCCCGAGGGGCCACATGCGCTATGAACGTGTTTGAAACTATGATAGAAGGTTTTGCGAGTGAGCACTCACCCGCAGTTACTGATGCAAGTACAGTCTTTGGCCATCTCAATGCAGTTGGTCAAATATGTTTTGTTGGTGGAGTTCTAACCAGCACTCTTCTTATACTCGTCGCATTTCATATAGCGTCGAGCCCAGTGACGCTGCCTGACGTCACTGGTGGTACGGTGCAAGCTCGACATTTCACATCCCAAGGGCCAGCTGATGCATCATATAGGAGAAGGTACAAAGTCTGCGGCGCTGCGAGAACCTCAAACTCGATAGTTCCCACGACTACTATAGGTCTTACTTCGTGGACATAAGTAAGTCTTTCAGTACT
The DNA here is from genome assembly GCA_016695465.1 of Suillus americanus. Lineage (NCBI taxonomy): Eukaryota > Fungi > Basidiomycota > Agaricomycetes > Boletales > Suillaceae > Suillus > Suillus americanus. The sequence continues at coordinate 526,486 of MU177894.1, forward strand.
TTGGAGGCACTCGAGTGACTCTACGGTAGTCTACGGTGGGCAGTTCGATGATATCTGTTTGTTTTCTAGTTTCCTTGCCTTGGAAATCGTGACACTACTATATCTCAGTATCGGTTTAGTAAAGTTCATCAGCAATTGCCAGAATGAATTCCTACCCAGCTGAGCTCTTGGTCCAACTCGTTCCAGTAATGTTCGTTGCAGGCCTTGACCTACCACCTGAACCGTCTATTCCCGCTCCAAGTACTCCACAAACGCCGGGTCAAACCCAAACCCCCCCGCCTGCACCTGCCAAGACCCAGGATCCTTTCGCGAGCCTCATTGCGCGCCTCCGAGATGCCCTCCAGTCGCAGCGCAAAGTCGCGATATGGGCACCAGAGCGCACCAGAGCGTTTCAAATGATCCTTGTAGGGAAAGACGTCCGATTCCCTCCTCGCAAACTCGTTCCGCCAGAGGACACGGCATATGCATCCGCACATTCACCGCTTTCGCCCTTGACACCTTCGTCACCCTTGTATCCAGACGGCCTGATTGCGCCTATATGGATACGGAAACACACTGCGCTAGTGCCGAGCGTCTTTGTTCTATTTCTCAGATTATTTGAGGCACCCGCAGTACATGCTCGTTCTCCATTGGACCCACCAGACCCAGAACATGAACGCGATAAAACAGAGGAGGAACGAAGAAGAGATAATGATCTCAGCACTGAAGTTGCAGCTCGAAAGAAGACGACCAATGAACGCGGTATCAAATTGACTGTCGTGCTACTTGCAACTAGGAGAATGCTCGGTATATCGTCCATTTATTATAGTTAAATGGGTCTCTAACCGCGTAATAGATGACCCGTCATTGGATAGCCGTCTCACCTTCATCAGAAAACAGAGCGGGCTTGACTCCCGTGCAGCCTTGTTTGTCCTCAGTCCAGTTAGCACATCCGAATTGCATGATTTTGCACGCAGGTAAGGGCACCCCAATTCTTCTCTGTGACCGCGCTACATGATGTCCTAGTTTACAAGACGCCTTGTACGAAACTGCACTCGAATACTATACATCACACTCCAAGCGTGTCAGGCGTAAGCGCAATCGGCACTCTCAATCTGTTTCGTCGTACAACCCCCCACCTCTTGTTTCCATGGGCATTGTGAGCACCCGCCCACTGCGTCCCGAAGGGTGGACCGTGCGCTATGAATACAAGATGGCATGTTTCGCAGAGTTCAGGGGTGAAGACGAGGTTGCACTCAAGTCGGTCGTGTTTTTACTGCTAAAGAGATTGGAAAACTAAGTTTCTCAGACACTATCAGGATGCGTACACGACGCTCATGATCATGTTCGGATCGACTGCCATCCTGCCCCCTCGAACCAAGCGCTGGGCAGAGGCCAAAGTCCTCGCGGACGCCATAAATGTGAAGGTGCGAATGTATGCACCTTGTATGATCACTCTTACCACTGGACCAACAGATAACCAAACTATACCTGTACAATCAAGAACACTCACTTGCACTTTCACATCACAATTCCCACATGCGCCGGTTCGCAGATTTTTCACGGGGATGGGGCATAGGCGAGGAGACATTTGAGTATTGGAGTTGGATGGCAAGACAGTACGACCCTCATATCCAAACACATCCATCAATTTTTCTCATTATGTCTTCCAGACACCGCGTCCTCGCGGAGCTTCTAGAACAAGGATCGAACTCTTCGCTGACGTTCCCCACAAATTCGCCTTCTTCGCTTACGGCTAGTGTGACATCTTCAGGCACGCCCGTGGAGCTAGACGCCGTTCGAGCGTTCGGGTTGAATCCTAACCATGCCTTGCAGCATCCAGGACATTACTACTACATGGCCGCCCGATGCACGGAAGCACGTAGGGAGAGGTTCTTGGCCAACGAGGTATGTTTGGTGTCTCGATCCTTCGATCCCTCAATCATATCTCACCGTAAGAAGGGTATCTCGCAAGGGACAAGTGCGGCCCCAGGATACGCAAATGAGAAGAAAGTTGACCATCTTGCATTGATTCTCGAGGTCTGTGCTCTGTTTGACTTGTGATGCAGTTAAACGATGATGACGATTTTTTTCGGCTCAGCTCTACACCAAATCCTACGAACTTTTCAAGAAGCATAGCTCCACCACGAGTCAGGGACGCTTGACGCTTTGGATAGTTTACCGCATCGCGCATACATACTACGAGTCTGAGAAGTTTGACGTCGCAATACGGTATGCATCTTCATCTTTATCGTACAAGAAACAAACTAGATGGCGATGTATAGGTTCTTCGAGCGGATAGCAAAGACGTACCGAAGGGAGAAATGGAAACACATGCTCAGACCACTTTTGTCAACGTGGTATGCCTGTGCGCAGAAGCTCGGCGATGTGGAACTTATGGCGACGCTCCTCGTGGAGATGATTGGGTATGGTAAGTAATGTTTTGAAGGTAGTTGCACGGTGTGATGATGTTGTTTAGCACAAGATGTTGATGAGTCGAGAACTCTACAGGAGGACCTATTGGCGATACTCAAGGTGAGGCACCCTGCCTTATCTTCGTGGCGATCAAAATTAAACTGGTTCATGTAGAGTTCGGTTCCTGTATCAGCAGGGAAGCCATTCGTTGTTGACCTCAAAGAATCTGACCCGTTATGTAAGCTAATGGAGGCATGTTCTCTCATGTCATTTTTACTGATTGGCATGGAGTGGACACCACGCTGGTCTTTTGGACGCCCGAAGTACGGGTCAATGAAGAGGCCGGATTTCAACTGTCCCTTGCTACACCAACGAATATGGATCTCTCCGCTCTTCCGATAGACACTGTGACCATTACATTCTCCGATGGTTATTACCCTGTGGTACTCCAACATTCGCCCCCCACGGACGTCCAAGTGGCAGACACGGTTGTTCGGCTGGTGAAAGTTGGAAAGTTAGTGCCAGAAGACGAAGACGAAGAACCGGAGGAAATTTGCGCTGATCTTCGGTGGGGGCCAGGCGAACGACTTGTGGTCTCTGGAAGTATATCTTCTGAAGCTCCTGGAATGCTTACCGTGGGTGTTATCTTAGTAAGGTGTGGCAGACAGCTTATATGTCCGTCTAGGTCATGAGCATTACTGTGGTACTTGCACAAAATGGCTGGACCATCGAAATGCCACATGAGCCATGTGTCTCTCATAACATATCTACACTTGTGCCTCGCTGGTTGACTTCACTCCAGCCCATCCGGTTTATTCAGATTGGGAGGAACGACTGTTCTAGTGTTGTGTGAGTTGCTCCCGATGAGCACAATGGACATCGTGAACAACTGTTTTTATCCAGTGTTCGACATCGTCCTCACGAGCTCGCTGTCTCGTTATCTCATCAAGCACCGGCACTACTCGATGAAGAATATCCAATCGTCATCGATATTACAAATATTGATGAGCGACATCTGGATGTTGTTGTTGACGTCTTGTTGCAGCCGACGGAAGTGGACCAAGCAGGTTTGATAATTCATTTTCTCACTAACCTGCAACACTCATGTCCCTTTTTTAAAAGCTCAGTACATCATCTTCGACGACCAGCGTTCATCTGGATTGATCAAAGGTATCCGACTCGGCACCATCGCCCCGGGTGTGTCGGCCACCAAAACTCTTTACCTCGTGGGAAGCGGTGCTCCTGGTGATCGCATGTTAGACATATCTATTCAATCCACTTCAGTTCAGCCGGGCTCCACGAGTGAAGGCGACGACAACGCAGAGCCCCGCAGCTCGAGCTCCTTGAGTGAGCACGCGGCTATCGATTCCTGCGAGAAGTTGCAAACTATCGTTATTCCGACATCCGGAGCTCTGACGGTCACGTATGACGTGGCGTACAGGAGAAGCAAGAACGCTATGCCTCCTTTGGCGGATCTTTCTACAGTTGAAGACGACTTTTGGGATGACTCCCACGGCGGTGTGGCTGTGGTCACAACAAGAATAGAGTGTTCAGCCCTTTGCGGCTTGGTGGTTGAGAGCTTGAAGCTGCATCGCCAGGTGAGTGGAATGAATTTGGCAACACTACTCTGGCGATTAATATCTTAAACAAAACAAGGATAATCCGCTTGCAAAGGTACTCGACTGTTCGTCAGATGAAAGCAGCGATGATATGTTTCCAGATGGTGAGTTTCTTTTCTCGCCATATGGTTTGGCTAGATGATTGTGTCAGAATACCTCCCTGGCGATGAGTTCTGCAACGTGAGTAGGATATCACTTAGTGCACGGGAAGAGCAAGTTTTGGGCGAAGAGAAAATCACTGGTCCTGGCGACTATGAAGTTGTCTGGCGAAGGTAATTTTTTATAATTGCGACATATCGACGATGATACTTAAATATACACGACAGAATACTTCCTGACGGAGGTTGTGGAAGACGGTCGATCACGCGGTTTGCACTTCCGGCGCTCATGATTCCGCAGGACGAGTTAATCGCCCTTCTCGACGTTCCTAGCTTTGCAAAGCTCCATGTGTCGACGCCCATACACTTGACGGTCCGCAATCAGCACTCCTCCCGCTCCGCCAATGTCACCGTTATGCTTGATCTCGATCCCTCTGACGCGTTTATCGTGGCTGGCTTGCGGAACGGTCGCCTTCCGATCCTTTTACCGGGTTCTGAGGAGAAGCTCTCGTGGAATTTGATCCCGATCGAATGTGGTCATGTCAAGATTCCACGTATCAAGGTCATGGATGTACGACGCGCTGCGCTACCTTCACAAGGTGTTGGCGTGCCGAGCACGGAAGTTGACGTGGAAGGAGATGGGGTAAAGGTGGTTGATGTACGTGCTGACTGGAACACTGCGAGGGTACAGATCGCGGGTGATGGTGCGGTTGCAATTCCTCAGCAAGATGGCGCGAGTACGATACTGGTACTACCATGAGGCCGAGAGCCACTGCATACTAGTTTGACATTTCCAAATATAAGAGGCAACGGTGGCTGTACCATCGTGAGAAGACTCATCAGCTGACATCATAGCTTACAGAGTACTTATACCCCCTGACTCGGAGGCTAATCTTGAGCGCAGTTTCCCTCGTTCAGTGACACTGATATGGCTATCCCAGACGAGAACATCCATCCCACCGCAACAGGAAACGCAGCTAAAACAGTAGCAGAACACCAAGCGAAGCAGGATTTGGTGTTCTACTCCGGATGGGTGAGTTTCTTCACTCCATCATTCCCGTTAAGTGCTCACATGCAGATGTGCCTGTCATCCAGTTCTGTCCTTTCAACCAGCGTGTCTGGATTTCCTTAGAGGAAAAGGGCATCCAATACCAATACAAGGAAGTCAACCCATACAAAAAGGAGAAACATTTCCTTGGTACGTTATCCATATCTATGCCTGACGTCACGCACTCATCACACGAGCGCAGATATCAATCCAAAGGGCCTCGTCCCCGCAATCGAGTACCAGGGCAAGGCTCTATATGAGTCGCTCGTCCTGTGCGAGTTCCTTGAGGAGGCTTACCCCAACCATAAGCCTCACCTCCTCCCCGCTGATCCGTTCGAGCGCGCACATGTGCGCCTGTGGATCGACCACACGTCGAAGACGATCATTCCAGCTTGGCATCGTCTTCTCCAGGCACAGAGCATAGACCAGCAAGACGTTGCACGCCAGGAACTCTACGATGCACAGAGAAAGCTCGCGCAGCAGGTCAAGGGCCCGTATTTCACTGGGAAAGAGTTCGGTTTGGTCGATGTCGCTAATGCGCCATGGATAGCTCGGGAGTATATTCTTGCTACACACCGGGGGTATGACAGAGCACAAGTAGGCGACGGTTGGAACGAGTATGCGGAGCGCTTGGCTACGCGCGAGAGTATCCGCAAAACCACGAGCGTAGGTGTGTTGGGCTTGAAGTTGTTGCTCTTGCTCAAATCTTGGTTTTTAATGTAGGATGAAGACAAGCTTCAGGTTATCTATGATCGGTATCTTCGCGACGAAGCTCAAAGCGAGGTTGCAAAGGCT
>MU177894.1:532449-598995 GCA_016695465.1 Suillus americanus
AAGGTAGATGTTCAGACTCGGATGATGAAGATGGGGATTGGCGTGATAGCGCGGACCATGTGGGTTTAGCTGGTGTGAAAAGCATGGAGTTCAATGTGGGTAAAGACATTGACATATCATCCACGTACCTCCTCGATATTCTGTCAGACCACCCTGTACAGCCAACAGCTGCTCGTGGAGGTCCGTCGACGCCAAAGGTGATGGCCAGGACTTCGTCCTCGACACCGATGGATGATGAGTGGGAGGAATGGAAATAAGCAGCTTTGTTGTATATTACGGTCAATTAGACCAAATTTACCTGCAAATTAGCGCAAATCAGCGTTAAAGAGCTATGGGTGAATTTGAGTGAATTTGCTGTCATTTACACTCGTCATTTAGGCCTTCACAATTGGTCGTGCTAATTAGCCGGTTGGGCTTGAAGTTGTTGCTCTTGCTCAAATCTTGGTTTTTAATGTAGGATGAAGACAAGCTTCAGGTTATCTATGATCGGTATCTTCGCGACGAAGCTCAAAGCGAGGTTGCAAAGGCTCTCAGAGCTGGCAGGCCTTTACCTTAGTACGAGAAAATCATGTAGTATGTAATGATAAAGACTGCAGGAAGGATTATGTATGACGGTCTCGAAATGTCAAAGCTGCGAAGCTTACATCGTTATAGATCGCGATCAATGGTCAAGAGGTCTATGCGTCCGTTTGGAATTGTGACACACGATGGACAGGCTGATCACATCGGTTGGCAGACAACTATTCCCATCACTCCTAAGCAAGGGTGATTGACATCCGATTGACATCGCTTGCTTGAGACTCATTGGAGGCCAACAGTTTTGCAGCTGCAGATGGGATCGCAGAGGAGCGCCAAGCTGACGCTTTGCACTAGTACTTCGTGTTGCTTCCTAGATAGCAAATATACGCATCTCCCATTTTTGGACGAGGGAAAGAAAATGGCAACCATTCAAGTCTAGTTGATTTTGATTCACAAGGGTGTATATCCAACATCCACCCAAGCTCTCATACGATCTCCATAACGAATCGTGAGAACAATAAGCCTATACACCAGTATGAGATGCGGTACTGCAAGTATTCTATAATAGTACTCACCCATACCCAACAAGTGCAATCACCGTAGCTATGCCATTTGTTCCTGCCACGCCTAGCATTTCAATCGATGGAAGTACGGCTGCAGTCACTGGTGCAAGAATAATCGCGCGGAAAGCTCTGCGGTATCAGTTAGTATGGAGCCTATCGCTGGCACAGGGTGCGACTCACGTAACTGCAGCAATTACCTCTGCGCTGCGTGATTGTAACACGTCGACGTTGTACGAGCCGATCGGAGTGAGAACGAAGTCTACCTGTATAAAACGAGGTTTATAATCCACAAAAGCATGTGCCAGTGTACAACTCACCCCAATGCCATTCATAAATAAACAAAGCAAATTCAATGCCAAGCCCAACGGTCCAGCGATGTACGCGGTAACAAGTCCGGAAAGACCAACAGATAGAGGGACTAAGAGTCCGCCTACCAATACTGCACGTAGCCGATCTTCGGGGACCCAAATGCCTTTACGCTTCACTTTCCACTTGGCAATCATAGTGTCGGACAATCGCCCAGCAATCGGTGATGCAACTTGGGCGAACATTGCGTTGAATGTTAAGATACTCGAACAACAGAATGTGTACATACTGAAGTTTCCAAGTCCACTGGGGAGGAAGCATGCACCGATCAGTGCTTCGTTAGAGATGTGGTATCGAGCACCCTGAAACCAGACGTTAGCTGACCACATGATTGAATAGTATGACAGACTCACGATCGTGTAGGCAATTGGGACCAATAAAACTAGTGCGTAGGTAAATAAGTCTGGGAGATAATATCGGCATTCTAAGTATACCATAGTCCGTAACCATCGCTGATGCGTTTGCTAGTGTCTGAGAACACGACTTCAGACAGTGTACAGGTCAGAATAAAAGCAAAAACGAACGACGGCCATAATATTGGGACTGCGGAGCAGCCAGAGACTGTTGAAAGGATTAATGAACACAAAGTTGAACGGTAATGCCAGTTTACGAGTCTCGCCCGACTGTGGATGATTTGACGGTGCCGCCAGTTTACGAATCTCTCCCGACTGCGGATGGCTTGTCTCTGGAAAGGACAGATAGATCAGAACCATCTCAATAATGCCCCACACTCCAAGCGAGAAGTGCAAGTTGCGCCAGGACCAGTAATGTGCTGCAGTGCCTCCTATAATAGGTGACAGTGCGACACCTAGAAGAGAAGCCTTCAAAAGAAATGATGAGTCGCCGAAATGTTGATCAAGCGTTATAAGAAAATACACACGTACCCCAAAAAAGATACCCAAGGCTGTACCTCGCTGCTCTGCCCTGTAGATATCGCCAATAACGGCCGCACCTACCGATACTCCGCCAGCGCATCCAAATGCCTGAACGAACCGCCAGAACAGTAGGCTTCTGAGAGACATTGATGCTGCAACACCGAAGCTTCCTATGCATAGGATAGGCATACCCCATAAGTACATCGGACGACGACCATCTTTAGGCGAAAATGAGGTTTAGATTCAAGTGCAATAAGTATGGAAAACCTACAAAATGAGGAGTATGCTGCCCATACCAAACCTCCAACAGCATTCGCAAAGACTGACAAGCTTACAGCCAAGCTGAGGACAGACCGGTTGAAGGTCATCATCTAGTTCATTTTGAGAAACATACCTCACAACAGCACCCTGTGAATCGAGGTCATGAGCTATCTGAGGAATGGAAGGGACAAAAGTCCCAGTGACGAGCGCTAGAGAGACAAAATCAGCTCTGTCGAAGAGTCAATTTAACTGTGTTATACGCACTAGGAAGCAGCCCTGCAAAGGACACTACAAAAATAATGAAGTTTTTCTGAGCTTTGCTGAATCGGTTGTACACGTCCCAGTCGTCCGCGTCAGATGCTTCAGGGACGTGCAGCGCATCCAACAAAGGGCTGTCTTCCGAGATAGACATGGTCGCAGGCACAAGAGAAAACCTTGTCCTGCATATTAGTAGTCTGGGATCTGAGAGTTTAAGTAAAGGCTTCTGATTTTTGTCAAGCGGCTCTAAAAATAGCGCGCAAGTCTCAAAATTTTTATGTAAGTGAATATTCAAAGTGGCCTGACTTCCCGTCGGACGGCCATATCAGGTAGGGCAAGGAAATGCGCCGTGTTCGATGGCACTAGCTGGAACTAGCCAATGCAATGATTGCTTAACTTTCACTGGTCGGCTCTTGCCTGACTCTATATTGACCATACAATCAAATGTCAACGGCAAGCAAAGACCAGAGGAGACTTTATCATTACACCAATATGGTACAACATATGCGAAAGGTGAATGTCCAGAAAGATGACCTTCTTGAAAAAGTACATACAACTACAATATTTCTAGGGTTCTGACGTCCATCATTTTGTCGACAGAAGTCATGTCTTTGACTTGTGCAATGATATCATGATCCGAAGCGATCCTCTTGTATTCTCCACCGCGCTGCTGCGCTAGCAACAAAGCGCTGAAAGGCTGTCCAAGGCGGGCAATCAACCGCAACACTCGTGAGTGAGATTCCAGGTCGACCAGCCCCTCTTCTACCGGGGAACCACGGCGCGGCTCGTCTATCGGCGACCCGGGCGCGGACCAATAACCATCCTCGCTCTCTGTATCGTCTCCAAAGTCAGACAGTCCTGAAAAGACAGGAAGCTCGAGGAGATATCGATTCCACGGGCGGACGAGTAAGACTGTCTGCCAATTGGGCCTTGCTCGCGAGAACTGAATCATCGTCTCTTCCGTGTCGATCAGCAAGTCATGCAGCCCGTCTGCCTTGACTCCATACGTGAAAGTAGTCTCTTGGGCTGGACCAAGCCTCCGTCTGACCTCTGTGACACGGAATGCGATGCAAGGCAGATGCAGCCTGCAGTTCGCGAAGCGAGGGGCGCTTGTATTGTCAAGTAGGGTATAAAGACTCGAAGCCAACTCTACGGACACGGCATTTCGCAGCGAGGAGACCATCGTCTGAACCTGATCTTCGGATAAGGATGGTAGGGCGCATGGTGGAGCTGTGTATGAGGTAATGTCGGCTGGAAGACAACTGTTGAACTCGGATGATTGTCCGACCCAGTCGAGGGCAGTGATATCGCCAGACCGAGCTACGATCTCTTGCAGAAGTCGTCCGAGTGCGTTCTGTTTCTTCTCTCCGTAAATTACAGGTAGGTGGACATTGAAGATGCCAAATAATGAGTATGCAATGTCTTCCTGCAACGTGGTGATGCGCGTCGAAGCCCATTGCAATTTTTCTCGAACGCCCCTCATCCCTGGACGGAAGGAGACGAGGGCTTGTGCATCTATGGCTGTCGCACACTCTAACTCCTCTATGATTGCAGGGGACTCTCTGTGGTTGGAAGAGCCATCGTCGAGATATAACGACCAATCGTTCCGATAAAAGACAACGATTTTGGGAGCGACGAATTCTTGAAAGGTCCACCCTCGCTTGTTCCAGGCACTCCTCGCCAGTGCACCAGCGTTGGATGAAGGAGAAACATCGCCCAGGTAGACGATGGTAAGGGCTGAGTGGCGGTACCAGACGAACATGGAGTTGATGGATTCTTGGAGCTCGGCATTGTTGTTTTTGTCAATGCAGCATGTATCCATCCATGCCCAGAGATAACCCGCATGACGAGCAGTTTTGCAGAAGGACTGCAATTTCGGCAGGCCGCCAAGTGCATTCATCTCATAAATGACTTTGTCCTGAATGTCATGAAACAGCAGTTCCGTGTCGTCCCACCTGTGTGATAGCAGGACACGGCGAAAATACATTGCTACCACTTCCGTTACGTGCTCCACTCGGAGGTCCGCATGCTTCGTTGTGAATGACAAAAGTTCCTGGTACTCTGTGCTGGTTTTGAAGGCATTAATCTGTGCCCCTCGGCCACACAAGAGACCTGTATGGGTGTTAAGTAAACGCAGCGGGGCATTTTCGAGTTCGATCCAAATGGCTCTTCGAACAGTGTCCTCTACGTCGGATGGAGAGACATATTGCTGACGCAACTCTATATGCCGAGATAAACATGTTTAGTCAACCCATGAATGTTTTGGGGCTCACTTCGGAACTGCGCTTCGGGAGCATCTTCTAACTTGGACAACATAATATTGAAAGCCTCAATGGCTTTATCATAGCATCGTGCACCACGAAGCGCTGCATGCTTTAACTGATATCCAACATAAGACTCAGGGTTGAGATCGATGACCTGTGTATTGCCAAGATGAGTATTGGGTACGAAATCGTATGTAGATGTTATCGCACCTTTTGCGCATCAAAAAGCGCATCTTCCCATAGCATTTTCCCCAACATTACCTTACTATGATTTGCGAAGAGAGCGTAGCTGGCAGAATAAAAGTTGACTGCCACAGAGGATAAGTCAGCAATGTCGTGATCACTTGCAGCGAGGACAGCATTTCCATTGGAAACGTAGAGGACGCCACATTCTTGCTCGAACACTGAATAAAAAGTAGCAGTGAAGACAATAGCACAGAGTAACATTACGAAAAACTTGCCAGTGCACCATTTGAGGCAGTTGGCCTTTGTACTTTTGTGAATGGTGTTCATCATGAACCGGTATGATTCGAGGGCTTCTTCAAGCTTATTTGCCGAAAGGAAAGCCTGGCACCGCTTCTGGTGTGCAGTCAGCCACAAGGACTTGAGGTCCCACCCGAAGAGCTGGACAAAGCATGCAGTTGGCAATGTGAAGCATTTCGATTCAATTATATCAACATACCATCACAAAGTCCTCGTATATAGCATGAATAGGCCATGATGACGCGAAAGTACAGGATTTGACAGCGGCAGTGAAGTGCCCAGCAGCTTCGTCATAATGCGCGCCATTCAAGGCATTGATCCCAGACTGAACACGTAGATATGCCTAATGTGCGATCAGTATTGATGCCTAAGCCTATCGCGTGATACTCACTTCCACGACACGACATGCGACAGTATCGGCATTCGGACAATCGGCAGCTAGCTCTTTCACGAGCAGCATTGCTTCCTCATGTAGATCTGTGTTGAACAATGCGATGGCCTGCGATATGTGATGAAGCAGGGAGTATGCAAGACAAATTTGACCTGCCTTGATCAAGAGAAGTAAATGAATGGTTGTTGAATCTTCATTTGTGAACATGAGTGCGACACCAAATGCTATCCTTGCGTCCCGAACCTGCCCTTTTCCGCAGAGGGCGATACCCTTGGAGATATAGCCTGTCAAGGAACGCTGAATGCTGATGGACTATGTTACGATGAAATTTAGAATCGTAAGGGGCCATGATGGATTGCTGTCATACTTGCCTTTATTGCATCATCAAGCGCGTGGTTCCAGTCATGTTTTCGCGCCATGACAAATGAGCGGTTAGCATAGGAAGCATGATCATTCGCATCAGTCTCGATCTCTTGCGTGAGCAGTTCTTGAGCTGATGACAAGTTCCCAGTTATGCACGCATCGCGTACTGTTGAATTCATGATGAGTTGGATCTGGATACAGCATGTTCAGATTGTGTTTCACAAATCAAGATAGAAAGTTGCCTTTGAATTAGCGTCCTTCGGTACTTCCCACTCTGAGATCATGTTATCACCACCTCCGCTGAAGATATACTTGCCGTCCAAGGAAAAAGTGATACACGCCAGCCAGGCCGAGTGCTGGAAGGTGGCGATGGATCGTCGATCTGAGAGGCGCCAGAGGTGGACCTGCTTGTCAGTAGATGCAGAAGCAATAAGTGTGCCGGCAGGATTAATGGCAGTGGCATTGATGTTGTGAGTGTGGCCTGTCCAGGGATCACCGATCTGCTTCCAGGTCGATGTATCCCACTCCCGTATGGTCGGATCATGGTAATCACCTCCTGAGAGAAGTCGTGTGCCATCGGGTGTCCACAAGGGTGAGCCATTTTCTACAGTGTGACCCTTGAAGTTTGCTACACACTCCCTAGTGGCTGAATCATATATTTCGATATCGCCAAATGTTGCAATCGCAATATGATCACCAGAGGGCGAATACCGAAGGCTGCGGACTTCCCCACTACATGAGATTGGATTTCCTTGCATCTGCCATGATGACGTGCTCCAAATTTTTACCGTTCTATCATGTGAGCCAGTGGCCAGCATTGTTCCATCAGGAGAAAGGTCTAAACCCTGGATCCAACTTTTGGGGTGGGCTTTGATAGCTTTGATGAGACTTTCTCCAGTTTCTCCGTGCCAGGCGATGACCTCTCCACAACTATCACTGCTTACTATCATTTGCCCATTTCGTGATACCACCACTGCGTGCACCCAGTCGCGGTGCCCCTCCATCTTCTTCAACATTGCACCTGTTCTCAAGTCCCACAGACGAAGCGCCTTGTCGAATGAGGATGTCACCATTCGTCGTCTATCGGGGAAAACTACCACAGCGTGTACGGCGTCTACATGATCTTCAAAAGTTCGGAGCCTTAAAGTGCTTGGAATGGGCAGCGGCATTTGACTAGATGTTGGTGGTGTTGGGGGTCGAGGAACGATTTTGAAACACCCTGCCTACGGCCGTTCTGATATCTGCGTGTGCATCGGATGTAACTGATCACCGGTTTATTTCAGACAGCTCCTGAGCCTGAGACGGTTATATGTACGAGAAACTTCATGCCTGACAGGCCCCCGGACGCCTATTTCCACGTCGCATCGCGGCGGCCCGCCGCCACTAGTGGTGAAGCTGAGCTTTGCCGCCCCTTCCTCTGGCCGCGCTCGATGATGACAAGTTCAGTCTTGCGGGTTGCGATCGACATCATGAATGCCCAGCCCAGATCTAGCAAGGGTTGACTTTGCTTAAAAATAGCAACATAGTAGCGGCGGCGTCTGCTACTGTCGTTGTCCCGATATCCGCCCACTTCACTGGCAGTTCTAAAGGGCAACATGCCTCGTCACGAGTCCGTGGTTCTTTTGCTGGTGTGTCGGAACTGGCTGGAAAGGTAGTTGGATGCCCTGGACTTGCGGAAGAGGCCAAGTAGGCTATATAGAGGACTGCTGGAACGGGCACGGACTGCAAGGGAAACCCAGGCCAAACCTCCATGGCGGGAGGCTGCGGCTCTATCTATCAAGGACCGACTAATGAGTCTACGACAGCGACGACGACGAGCCAGGACTCCTGCGCCAGGACCCCTGGCACTCCCGACCCCGCGGCCACCCATCAGGTTGGACTTGCACTACTCCTCCATCCCCCCGGCCATTCTCTTCGATCTATGTTTGTCGACAACCTTGCCTTCAGCTTTCGAAACAGATCTCTGTAGCGGGGCATCCCATCCGTGCAAGAAGATTCACTGGAACTCTAGGTCGCTTCCAAAAAATCCTTGATTATTGTTTGTTGGGGCTAAGCAATATGATGGACAGTACCTACTTGTATGTACTTGTATGTACTTGCATCGTATATCATCTATGTGTATATTATGTTTCAGCTTCAAACAATGGTTCCGGCGTGAGCGGGGACGTCAAAGCCTTCTTAGGGCTATGTATAATGGTGGGTGAGTAAATCTCTTCTTCTATTCTTTTTCCTTTGGCGGGGTGACGTCTCCAAATGATTGTTCCATTCGTGCGCGCGATGTACTTCAAGGTGGCTATCATTCCTTTGCCTTCGTTCAACAGGTATCTGAGGTTGCAGTTGCGTAGGCCGACTTCCCCTCTGAGCGTGTTGCGTTGTCTGGCGAAGGTGTGGCAAACCAGTAGAAAGTGGTGGGCGGTCTCCTCGTGTGCGTTACACTTCTCGCATTTGGCTGACGGGATCTTTGATATGCGGTGCAGGTGTTTGTTGAGCGCGATGTGGCCTGTACGTAACTGGAAGATCAGGGAGCTGTACTTTCTGGGGAGGGAAGATATTTTGTTCGCGAACTTGTTGGACGGGGCGGGTCAATGGTCCTGAGTTTCGCGAATCTGGGTAGGTTGCGTGCTATTTCCGCCGCTTCGTCTTTGATGATGATCTGATGATCTGATAGTAGACTTGTTTCAGCGCGGATTTACTGTGTGGCAAAACTCTGATCTCTCCGACCGCAGTTTGTCAGAAGCGACTTGGCTATGGAATCTCCTTTGGCCGCCTCCTTGGCTAGTACATCTGCCGCCTCATTTCCTGGGATGCCTTTGTGGCCCGGCGTCCACCGTACTTTGAGTTTTCTGTCGTCGTCGGCTTTGATGAGTTCGTTTTTGTTCACGGTGTGTAATGTAGTACGAGACTCGGTACATACATACACTCACTGTGCAAAAGACATTGTCTCATTCTCAGTAAATCTGAAGTCGAAGGGCAGACGTTCCAAGGCAAGTACTTACTTGAGTTGAGAGCCGAATTAGGTATCTAAACCCGGACGAGTCTAGCCAATATCGAAAAATGAACCAATTCTACCCTTGGAGAAAACTTGCAAGCAAGGCAATTCAATATTCAATCATAACATACAATAGCCAAACCACCTTCAATAATCGAATAATATCATACTGTCGCATAATTAGCATGCTTATAATGTAAGGTTAAACATCTCAATGCTGCCTAATGAATCAGCTCACTGTTGGCAGTGTGCGACTGCCAGGGATATTAAATTCCACCCTTGTCGGAGCCGTTGGTGAGTCGTCCTTTCCAGAGTCTGGGCAACGGCAGCAGCGACTTGATTTCTTTGAAGCTCTGCTTGCGCGATCTAACAGATCTATAAGCGCAGATGAACAGGAATGGTTACTAGATGATGACGCTATCGAGGCGCTTGATAAGAGAGTTCGTTGACTCTGTCACCCACATGAGCGAGGAGGGCTCAGCAAAGATGAGTACGACTCACCAGTTGGTTTGTGATCCATTCCAGATAAACTTTGAGCTGTCGCAGGTTGACAAGGACAGTCTCCAAGCCCGCAACAAAGGCTTCTAGGCTTTCTTCTTCAACAGCTCTGGAATTTAGTCTTCGACTGGCAAAAATGCCCCATATCGAGCGTCTTGAAGCAGCTGCTTGGCGGCTTTGCATGCTTGCCAGAACTTCTGGAAGATTGGGTGATAGTTGGTGATGGAGAGCTCCCACGTCGAGTATGATGCTCTCCATTGTTGACAAAATGGACGAGTATTCGAGAAGCAGATTAGAAGACGCCAGTAGGTACGCGCTATCTAGACGCGATTCCCGGATGGCACTTCTTCTTATAAGAAAGGCCGTTTGACTGCGCTTAGAGTGATATGTCACCTCATCTAGGGCATGGGAGATCTGATACGAATGAGCCTCATGATGTTAGGAAAAGCAATTCGGCTTACCGTTCTCCCAATGAAACCGTGCGGGGACAGAGTTTGAATGAGAGTGGAGTCAAGACCCCTGAAGTCGACAGTTAAATCGACTTCTGTTTTACTCCCCCCAGATGGAGGGTCGTCTCTGGACGTGCTCAGAAAACGTTGCACACTGGTCGTGGTTGAGCTTCAACATCTCAAGGTAGTAGGATTGCTACGTACTTGGCATGATGATATGCAAAAAACGCGTCATCACCTAGTCCCTCGACCAACGTTAATACATTATGTGCCTGGTCTATTTGCTCAGATAGGAAGTTCAGAGCCACCGCCTCGCTAGCGCGAGGATATGGTGTGGGAGTAGTCTCCGCGTGACTAGTCGCAGTCGCTGTTGTGAGCTGCTCGACTATCGGGCCTATGAAGCCACCCCCATGATCACCTCGCACGGACTGACGGATATCGTTAAAAACAAATCTACCAGAATTTGAAAGCAAACTCACAGGAGAACTCATCATCATCAGCTCAATCACAAAAGCAACGACAGCAAACCATTGAACGGTGGCAATTGCTGCATGAAAGATCGATGTTGCAACCGACAGGATCACCTGGTACACATGCGTCATGCACCGCGAAACACGCTTCAGGAAGCGCATAATCTCGTCGATGTCGTCTTGTTCAGCACTCCGGCATTGTGTTGGTCGTTGAAGCGGTAGCGCGCGGTGGTGTGCGAGGGGCGTGCGGTGCATGAGTGCGGGGACGCGCCGAGAATATATAGCCAGAGGTGAGTCTGGTGAGTCAGGTGAGTCGGGACTGAAGAGGCATTCAGGGACTGAGTATAATGGTACGGTTGGCGGCGAGTAGTGATGCTTCAATGAGACTTGTGGTCTCAGTGTTAAAGGGTCCAATGGTGCGAGGGGTGGGCGGTTGGTGCGGGTGCTTGTCATACCGTCTTGACGAGTCGTACTGTCAAAATAAGAAGCAGCTGCTCCAGTCAGCTGTGGAGTGGTAAAGCAAGACATTGATCAGCTTACCCTCTGCCTCATATTTATTCAGAGAAGTTGGTGCTGGAAACAGATCGAGGCAGACAAAAGGCTTTAGTTATGCTTCCTGTACTGCACTCCGGCAACCAGATGCAGTTGGCTAAAGTCATTTTTGAGCTGCAGCTATTGTCACAGTCTTTGCTATGGTGATACATAGACGTGGCGCAAAGAGCAACTTCCCCGGACTCGTCTTGGTCGTGACCTGTCGTGATTCACAGTGACAATAAGATAGTGGTCTAAATATGGCAGGAACCTTTGAAGCGGAAGGCTTCAATTTGTTCGATGGCACTTTGCTGCCGGCTTAGGCCCGCAAGCTAGCGTATACGAGTCTGTTCGACAACCTTTGTTGCCATGATCGTCGTCTGTCGCAAGACAATTATCGACTTTTACGCGAAAAGTATTAACATGCCAGCTTGCTCGCCAGCCACGTTAGGCTCGATTTTAGGCTCGATTTGAGTCTGACTTTCAGCACAATCGCCGGATCAACTAGCTCATTTCACGTAAGGACATTAACCACATGCTGTTGATACGGCATGTGTTCGAAGCACAAATGTTCTTAGGCCGCGCTTGCAAATCAATCTTATTAGAGCCACTGAAATAATTGCGATGCAGTGCAAAAATCCTATACACACAAAACTGAGCGGGGAGGGCGTTATCAGGTAATAAAAAGCAGATGTGCCCCGACGACTACATAATCTGTGCAGCAGTCGAGTACAAATCGAAATCATGTAAGTACTAAAGTATGTCTGAGCGGTACTTTTCTTATAATCTAGAAAAAATGCGTGCGGGCGTGAGTGCAGAGTGGATGAATGTGTTATGACGAAACAGCAATGCGATGGGAGAAACCAAGATGCACCAAAGATGATGGGAGCTGCGTAAGGATGAGAGTTAAGGTGGACGAAGGGGCTTAATCCTTCTTCTCCTCCTTGGTCTCTGAGCTGCTTTCTGAAGAGGCGTTCTCAGCATTCCGCTTCTCGTACACCTTTTGGAAGAGGCCGAGCGAAGCTTGTTGAGTCTCGTTGATCTTCTCCCGGATTTGCTCAGCGGTAACAGCACCGTCGCCAGCCTGGCCCTTGGCAGCAAGCTCGCGGAGCTCAGCAACAAGCTTGGTTACCTTCTCCTTTTCGGCGGCATCGAGCTGGTCCTTGAACTCGTTCATGGCTATAGGCATGCATGTTAGCATGATGCGGGGGATAAGGGAATAAATCGTACCTTTCTCGGTGTCAGAGCAGACGGACTCGCCCTTATTGCTTTCCTCGATGAGATCACGACGAGCCTTGTCGGATTCGGCGAACTGCTCGGCATCTGCAACCATGCGCTCAATATCCTTGTCACTAAGACCGGAAGACGAGGCGATGGTCATGGACTGGTCCTTGTTGGTGGCCTTGTCCTTGGCAGATACATTGACAATACCGTCAGCATCAATATCGAAGGTAATCTCAATCTGAGGAACACCCTTGGGAGCAGGGGGGATGCCAACGAGGTTGAAGTTGCCAAGGAGCTTGTTGTCCCGGACAAGCTCACGCTCACCCTGGAAGATCTTGACCTCGATGGCAGTCTGGCCATCAGCGGCAGTGGAGAAAACCTGCGACTTCTTTGTCGGGATGGTCGTGTTACGACTGATGAGCTTGGTCATGATACCGCCCAGGGTCTCGATACCGAGCGATAGGGGCGTAACATCAAGGAGCAGGATATCCGTAACGTTGCCTGCGAGCACACCACCCTGGATGGAGGCACCAATGGCAACAGCCTCATCAGGGTTGACACCCTTGCTGGGATCGCGACCGAAGATGCTCTTGACCGTGTCGGAGACCTTGGGCATACGAGTCATGCCGCCGACGAGGATCACCTCGTCAATTTCACTGGCCTTCACACCGGCATCAGAAAGTGCCTTCTTGCACGGGTCAATGGTACGCTTGATAAGAGGTTCCACGAGATTCTCCAGCTGCACACGTCCAAGCCTCATGTTGATGTGCTTGGGACCAGATGCATCGGCAGTGATATATGGGAGGTTGATCTCCGTCTGCGTTGTTGACGAAAGCTCAATCTTGGCCTTCTCAGCAGTTTCACGGATGCGCTGAATGGCTATCCGGTCCTGGCTGAGGTCAATGCCAGACTCCTTCTTGAACTCCGCCAAGATGTGGTTGAGCAGAATGATGTCGAAGTCCTCACCACCAAGGTGAGTATCGCCGTTGGTTGACTTGACTTCAAAGACACCCTTCTGCATCTCCAAGATTGAGATATCAAAGGTACCACCTCCAAGGTCGTAGACGGCAATGACCGACGAATCAGAACGATCCAAACCGTAAGCAAGAGCAGCAGCGGTAGGTTCATTGATCACCCGCAGCACTTCTAGACCTGCGATTTGACCAGCATCCTTCGTTGCTTGTCGTTGTGCATCGTTAAAGTAAGCAGGTACAGTAATGACAGCGTGGCTAAAGATAATGAGCTGAGATTCGTACTACATGCGAAGACGACTTACTTGACTTTCTTGTTGAAAAACTGTTCACAGGTCTCACGCATCTTTACAAGAACCATGGATGACAGCTCTTCGGGAGACTACATGAGATAATTTGAGGACACAACCATGGATCCAAGTGAGTAAGAAACATACGTATTGCTGCTTCTTTGAACCGGCTTCGACCTCTACGGCTGGCCGACCGTCGGATTTTTCCACGACTTGGAAAGGCCTGCCTATCATGAGCGACCTTACAGAATCTGTCAAGCACTAGACTCACCAATGTCTTATGTCTTCCTGTACCTCCTTGTCTTTGTATCGTCGACCAACCAACCGCTTGAATGCAAAGACCGTGTTGGCGGGGTTGACAACGGCCTGACGCTTTGCGGGTAGGCCGACCAGACGTTCACCGTGTTTCGTAAATGCAACAACAGAAGGTGTTGTCCGGGCACCCTCGGAATTTTCAATCACACGCGCCGTCTTCCCCTCCATGACGGAAACACACGAGTTCGTTGTACCCAAGTCAATACCCACGACAGGTCCTGCAGTGCAAATGAGCGACTTGAGCCTGGCTGTAGAGATATGAAGCTCACCAGAAACTTTGGTATTCATATTCCTCGCGATCGAAGACCGCGGAAGAGCCTATTAGAAATGGGTTGTCAATGCATCGGACAGTAAAATAATTTAACTACGCACGGCATAGTTGCCAGTGCGGGCAACAGCGCTGCGGAAGGAACGAGCTACAGTGAACATGGAGGATGAGGTCGAAAAGGTGACTAGCAAATTGGACACGGTGACTCAAAATTTTAGGGAGTCCGCGTAACGCTTACATCAGCCACAAAGAGTCCGAGAAACGTGGAACGTTCGGGATTCCGTCAAGCAATTTGAAGCAAAGCACTGACTTAACTCGTAGCTTGATTTTGTTGCAATCCATAAGACTTCCCTCGTTTGCAAACGATCATCATTGTGATTTTGTAAGTGATTTTGGTGAGTTGAGAGTTAAAAATTTACTAGGACACAGTTTCTCTCTCTCAGTGTGAAAGTTCTCGGCACCTGATTCCGGCCTTCTACACATTGCGTGGAGCGGTAGAACAAAACACCCTTGAGTTAACGTTCAACTTTCAACTCCAACCTCGAAACCTTCGATATTATGTCTGGTAGCGCGCCAAAAAGTATCGGGGGCGAGTATGGTACCATGCGCGCCAATGTTGACATCCAGAAGCTCAATATGTACCTGAAATTACATGTTCCGGTTATCGCTGCTCCCGTAGAGGTGCAGCAGTTCAAGGTGCGGTCGCAATCTATCGAAGACAGATTGCAAGTTGATTGGCAGGATAGTTTGGACAGGTACGCTCATGATTCAATGTGCACGGGCTTGCATAACATCAGACTATTCAGTCTAATCCCACATACTTCCTGACCGACGCAAGGTATACGCTTGTCTTTTGTCAGGTACTAGGTCCCATTGAAATCATACATATTCAGCGCGAAGCGATTTGTGTTGCGCAAAAAGCCAGCGGGCCAGTTGTTGTCCTCAACTGCTCACCAAATTGAGCGTGAATACCGCATGCTGAGTGCACTGCATCGATACAACATCAGCCCGACCACCAAGCCAGAGCAGATAGTCCCTGTCCCGCAACCTTTTGTCCTGTGCGAGGACAGTAGCGTTATTGGCACTCCTTTCTATGTTATGGAGTACCTCGAAGGGCGAATATTCACGGACACCAGGATGCTGGAACTGCCGCAGCAGGATCGAAGAGAATGGTACTCTTTGTCCTCTATTTTGTGTATTAAGATGCTAATCCTGATTGCCCCAAGCTGGCTCTCAGCTGTCCGCTCATTGGCAGCATTGGCCTCTCTCGACCCATTCCGATTAGGTCTCGAGAATTTTGGTCCCACGACTGATTACTTTCCTCGTCAAATCAAATCCCTTGCACGTGTATCGGTTGCTCAGTCTCAGGCTATAGATATCGAGACAAGAAAAGCGACAGGAAATGTTCCGTATTTTGAAGAAATGATCAGTTGGTTCCAGAGCCACCTCCCGGACGAGAGGAAAACTGGGCTGCGGATTGTTCATGGAGATTACAAGCTTGACAACATGATATTTCATCCAACAGAAAATCGGGTAATTGGCATACTGGACTGGGAGTTGTGTACTCTGGGTAGTCCAGTACGTCCAGCGATCGCTGCCTTCTGCGTCTTGATCTGAGTTCACTGCGTAGCTCGCTGACCTTGCCAACCTTACCCAACCGTGGGCAATCGACGCTCGTCATATACCTAAGAATTCCATAATCACTCAATTTACGATGATCAAGTCGTTCAAGAATGCTACAAACGATGTTCCTATACCCTTGGAAGACCTTGAGCGCGAGTACTGTAGGCTGACCAACCAGCCATATCCCATTAAGGAGATGGTCTTTGTCCGTAGTTGGATGCTATTCCGGGTACGTACTATACTCTGGTGCTGGACAGCATATTTTGACTGGCTATTTTTAAGCTTGCCATAATCGTGCAAGGTATTGCTGCCAGATATGCGCGGCGGCAGGCGAGCTCGGACAAAGCTTTCATTTACCCACAATTATTTCCTTTGATTGGTGGATTGGCAAAGTCGGTCTTAGAAGAGGACGGATTCACTATTGACGTAAAACCGAAACTATAGTATTATTCGTCAAAGTCCATGTTATATATAACCTATGTAGGGAAGGACGTTCTGTATCTACACATGCGACAGTTTGGCATCGTCCGAGTCTGGCTTACTGTAAGCCTGGATAGAGGTTATCCAAGTACCTTTTCAAATCGGATACAGCCGGTCGCATCCCCTCATCTGCCCAGCAGGCCTGCAGCATTGACCATGCGCCACTGCGTACTCGAGGGTAAAGATGCCTGTTGGGTATTCCCCTTTGACAGATGCAATAGATTAGCTCGCCATCCCCCATCTTATCGGCGTACGGCACGATGCCAGATAAAATCTAGTAACACACTCGGTATTTGCAATTTTTGGTGACAATGATTCTTTAACGCACCTCTAAACCCGTCATACCTGCTGACCAGATATCTGATTGCACGGTGGGTAGCGGTGCCGTTGTCGAATGGTACGTGGGGTTCATCAATTCGCGTGCCATGTAACGAAACGTGCCAACCGCTTTTATATTCGTCGTTGTGAAACCAGAAGCTTCGAGGACACGGGAAAGGCCGAAATCCGTCAAAACTGCATTAAAAGAGTCGTCAAGAAGAACGTTTGTCTACAAGGAATGTAAGTTGTTATTTCCGCAGACAGAAATTGTGAGCTGACGGGTTTGAGGTCTCCATGGATGACATTTTTGCGGTGCAAGTATGCTAATCCAGAAAAAAATTGGCGAAGCTGTCCATACATCATTGAATATGCGCGATTACGAATGAAATAGATACATACAAGTTTCAATCTCTGGTGGTCGTTCTGGATATATCCCAGATTGTCTTTCAGTGTTCTTCTCTCATAAAACACTGATACCAAGTGGGGAATATAATACCCATACCCTCCCGTTTCTTTTTGATAGCACACACCGATGAACTGAGCCACGTTGGGATGACTCAATGTGCTCCAAACTTTTGCCTCTCGCAAAATTTTCTGCAAAAGGCAGACTCAGTAACAAGGATAATTTACGAGCAAAAAATCTACATACCCGTATGGTTTTCGTCGCAAGACGCCTGTCTGACAATAGTGCTGGTCTCAATATCTTCACTGCTACCTACATTGATGAGTTAATATGAGCGTGTCACACGTCGCCAGTGACCGAGCAGCACGTACAGCAGTAACTCTACTATCTGGCTGGGTGTAGATTCCCTTCAACACGTCTGCGAAGTTTCCCCTGCCGATTACGTGATTGCCAGCCGTCACGACCCTTCCTGTCAGATCAGATACACAGATATTTGCAAGATCAAAAGTCATTGGAGAGTAGTATCGGTGACTACAAAGATGGGTACTGGTGGATGGATTTCAATTTGTGTAGGAAGTGGATGATGATTGCCATGCTGCCTGGGTAAGTCTTTAAGTATGTTTCCCGGACAAGGTGAGAGTCATCGTGACCTGTCAGGGGCAGGTCCCGCCAACACTGATCGTTGAGTAGGGAAAATGACCATGGTGACGAAGTATGTAATGGGAGTTATTGTACATGCCAGAGGCAGCAGCCAGACAAGAAGAACGAATGTACGTCAAAGCTCGCTTCAAGGCTCGCCATGTTATTCATCCCAAGTTAGATATCGAGTTGCCAGGGTGCTTACAATGAGCATTCAAGAAATGAGTCAAGATTCGGACGAATTTTGAGGTACTTACCGTGGGGCTGATTAGCTTGTGTTGATGGAGACATTGTCAAAAAACAATGTCATAATTTTGTGTGGTAATCCGAATTTATTATTAGGTCAGCTGCCGCGTTGAGGCAACGCGCCAAATACATAGTTCCACCGGATGTGGCATTTTGAAACTCTCTCTTCATGACCACCGCGCTGAACAAGGTCGCCTAGACGTTCCAGCCTATAGTAGCTATCGGAACTTCTTTCTGATTAGAAGACCAACTGTCGGCTCTAAGCTGCACGTAGCCCGTCACTTGGCAAGGGCCCGAGGCGTTTAGTAATTGCACTATTCCACGCACCATTCCACCTTGTTGAACCATTGGGACGATGTCAAACTCTCTGACGCGCAATGCGGGACTGCGACTGGGACCACTAGTACTGGAAACGTTGGTCAAACATTACTTCGATCGTATCAAGAAAGAGAGTGCACAACAGTCCAACTTTGCAACACAGCTGCACCAAGACGAACTTCTCTACCATGAAGCGTTCAATGTTGTGAAGGTACGTTTTGGAGTCAATCATCCGATTACTCCCGAACTTAGGGCGGAATGCAGAGTTTCCTTGAGGCCTCGACATAGTGCGTGCACAAACCCGACCGCGAATACGTGTGTCTGACAGTGACCCAGTCACACCGTGGAGGAAGTCCAAGCATTTTCGAATAATCGGACGCCGTCTCTTCCCTCGTCTCATGTCGTGCGTTTGTTAGTTCCATTATCCTGCTGCGACGAGGCTGCGAGCTACATCATCCAAGCACTTGGTGGAGAAGAACTCGCCACGCGCTTAGTGGGCGGCACAAAGTGGTGGCAAGTGCGTGGAGTCAAAGGGTAATAATATCTGCTCTTTTGAATCAGGAATCATTTACTAAATTCAATTTATCTAGTATCGATGCTGAGTGGATCACGGCTCGTAAGGACTATCAAAGGGCGAAGAAGTGGAGCAAAGCGAAACATAAAGAGAACTCCAATACGGAAATACCCACCAGTGAAAGTGATACCCCGACCCCAAGTGGACTACCAGCCTCCAGCTCAAATGAGAGTAGTATTTACAAGGAAGAAATGGACGAAATGCGCTGCATACTATACGCCCATGGAGGTGTGTTGTGTCTTTGCTTAAATTTAAAGCATACGACAACAGTTCTCAGGGGGTTACTATTTTGGGAGCATTGATCAAGAAAGGTTGGCTTCTTCTTTTCACGCTTAGCAACATTGGTAAACTCAAGAGATTATTCAGATACAGTCTCCAGCGACATGCAAGGAAGATCAATGGCCGTGTTTTTGGTCAGTCGCCCTCTCACTACCATTTATTGATTGTCATTGAACAGAAGCTAGCTATCAACTATCGCCTGGCTCCGCAGTATCCCTTTCCCTGCGCCTTACAAGATCTTCTTGCTGCTTGTCAGTGCGATCGTTTCAGAATTCTGAGCACAACGTTCTAAAAGACCCTCCCTTGTAGATCTTTACTTGATCAAACCTCCTTCTGATGCGTCCCACCAGCCAGTACAGCCAGCACATATTGTTATTGCAGGAGATTCCGCAGGGGGCGGTCTCACCCTCGCATTGTTACAAATTTTGCGCGACACTGGACTCCCACTACCTGCAGGGGGGATCTTGATTTCTCCTTGGTGCGATTTAACACATTCTTTCCCAAGCATCCACACCAACACCGCCACGGTAGGCTGGCAATGGAATTGTGCAACAGTATGCTAACCCCACAATACACAGGATGTCATTCCTGTATATGGACTTTCATTCCAGAAACCTAGTCCCTTGTGGCCTCCGCCGTCAGATGAAATGACCAGCACCGTCCATTCTGGGCTGCGCAAGCGGATACGTCAGATGGTCCGGCTTGAATCGAAACATGATAAACACGACACCGAGGCTTCCTCAAATGTCGGCGTACATCAGGATTCAAGGGGTGTATCATTGATCAATTTAACCGGGGAGGATGAAAGATCGGCTTGCAGTGAAATGCCTGTTAACGTGGGCGCCACTGCTGCGCTACCGTCAGTCGACAAGAAAGAAGATCAGGCCATACGCCTCCTAACCAATTCAGGTGAATTATTGGTGATAGAAGAGCAGGTGCACATGTATGTCCAAAATAGCTTGCTCGCACACCCACTTGTTAGTCCGGCCCTCTCGTACCTGGGCGGCTTGCCGCCTTTGCTCTTCATTGCGAGTGACAAGGAGGTTTTGAGAGACGAAGCCATTTATTCGTTAGTCGTCAACATTCTGACCCGTTCACCATCTAAAATGCCTATGAAGGGCTCACAAAGCCGCACACCCTTCCCGTTATCCACTCAGGGAGGAAGTACGCTCTCTTTACCCACCACTCGAGGGGATAGAAGACCGTTTCAGTCCAACCGCAGTTCATCTACAGGTCTATGACGGTGAGCACTGTCATTTACCTTGCGGCCTAAAATAAGTCTTTCGTCCTAGATACAGCTCACGTTTTGCCGGTCCTGTTCTCTTTTACTACCCCCGGAAAATTTTGCTACCGCGCAATTGCATCTTTTATAAAGCATGTTACAGGCATGAGCGCACTGTCCAGATCTTCGTCCAGTCCGATGGTCTCTCCTACTACTAGCGCCTTGCCCTCTCGCACCGCCGTCAGGTTTTCTTTGCTGTCCCGTGCATTGTCTACGCCTGAATTCCTAAATCGCAACCAGGGCAAACCAGATAGCTTGTCGTCGTCTAATCCTCCTTATTCTGCTGCTCTTTCGCCGCATTCATCCAAAGCTCTTCTCTCTCCATTGTCTCGACCTGGTGTACCAAAGTCTGCATCTGACAACACTCTTTTCGAATCCATACTGCGGGCTCGATCCTCGGATAACGTAAACGTGGCAGGCAAGGAGAACAAGGGTAGTGCGTCTGACTCCGCTGATAATGTACAACGATTCGCAGGAGAGAGTAGGGTATATTGTGATGACCAAGTATGTTTTACAAAGTGTGTTATTGAAAACCCGGCTGATGTCCCTGATTCTTTCGCAGGGTGTTCTCTCCTGGAAGGAAGGCATGATTCGCGAAAGGGTGTCAACTTCCGGCGTACTTCGAGCACTGGAACCAGAGGCAGACTTGGACGCGTTTCATATTCCCCCAGAAATCATAGGGGTTCTCTCGGAGCTCGCTGTGCGACGCTATGTGGAGGGGAAGGGTAAATTTGACAAAAAGTTTGCGAAAGAGCGACACGCCATCCAGAAGCAACGTCATCGCAACCTCGAGCTTTCGAGAAAAGACGTTCTGAAGAACATTGCACAACTTCAAGATTCGCATGGTTCGCAGACCAAAAATGGCAAAGGGAAGGCACACGATACTGTAAAAGGTATTAAAGAAGGTCTGGAAGCCGCCTCTGCCAGCTGGAGTTGGGCTTGGGCTTTAGATGTGGACGAGCGTCCTCCACCGAGTAGCATTGTATCGCGGCGAGATACAGATGAAGCTCGACGGCTCGCGCGGATTGCTGATCAAGCTGTCCTACAAGAGTACAGTCATATGAGCGCTAACAGCTTGTGGGCTGTTATCGTCAATTTCTTAACCATTGCCCACGAACGTGACCACAAACATGCCGACTTCGACGTCAGCGATGGTGGCAACAAACCAGCATCCCCATTACAGAAGCGCAAGTCGTTGTTCCCCTCACTGCGACCTCGAACACGAGAGGTGAACCAGTCTGAACCAAGGAAATGATGTAGATATGGAAGTTCCTACTCTTACCTAAATCCTTAAATCGACAATTTGTTTAAATTTTATAGTTCTGTAGCACAGGAGTTGACAATACTACCCACATGATAATAGATGACAACCAGGAATTTCCCTAACATGCAATTATAAAATGGTGTGTTCGTCCTATTGGATCTGCGGGATCGACTCGAACCAAAGTGTGGAGCTTGCATGAAAGGTGGCTTCTCGCATTCAGAGGATCTCATGTAGTAACAATTTAATAGGGAGCAGTACTGAAATCTCTGACCCACAAGTACCGGCAATATCAGAAGGACTCGTCTGTATCTTCACCCTCAGGTTGCTCCGCGGTGGATCTTGCACCTATATTCCCGCAGCATCCGTGCTAATGAGTCTCATGGTGCTTAGAGACGTCGCTCGTTAAATTAGACCTAAGTACACACTGGCATTACTTCAACCTGTTGGAGTGGGTAAGAAGAATCTGAGCCTGACCCCGAGGCAATGCCAACAAGAGCCACAGGAGAGAAAGAAGCGAGTAGCACAACTGAGATGTCATGTTACTGTGGATCAGGCAGATGGACAGGTGCAATGCAAAATACCGTGGCGGCCCAGAGGTCATACATGATAAGGATGATCTGATGGTACAAGTGATGGTAAGTGGGCTAAGGCTAGACGATCACGATGCCTAATCATCGCTCTAAAGGTTGGAAACGACTGTAGTACTGTTTTGTCTGGGATTCAACCATCTCTTGTGTTGACTCTGGTAAATCTTCGATAAAGCGACCTACGAAATACAGTCGGCATCATTGACATGAGATACAAGCCAACATTAAAAATCACTAGCCTGGCGAGCCAGTAAATAGTGCCAGAGCTGGAATAACAGTGTTAGGAGGAATGACGGTGTTGTCTGCGACCTGTGCGCAATCTTTGATGATTGTAAACTTTCCCTGCAGAACAGTGCCCAGTGAACTTTGAAGACAATCATGTATTGATGGTCAGGAAGACTTACAATAACACAATTCTTCCCAATGACAACATGATTCCCAATCGTCGCGGCTTCGACGACGGCATTGGCACCAATGTGAACATAGTCCCCAATCTTCATTGGGTAGTAATTGAAATTTCCGCGATACGTCTTGTATGGTGGCCTGGTGTATCGTAGAGCCTTCAAGTTAGACGCATATGCTACCACCAAGTAAGACGCACCTCATCACGCAACCCTCACCAACGAGGCAGTACCTTCCAAGGGAAATGACAACAGCATGACCAGGACCTGTTCTGCGAAGATCTCCCCGGATGATTGCGCCGCTGGAAATGATGGTCTTTCCTCCGAGAATGATGTTCTGAGGTCCAGCTATGGTGGCTCTTCGAGAGACTTTGTTTCCTGTGTCCTAGATCAGTGTCAACAATTGATTGAATCCACTGGGTTCGTCGCTTACAGTTTCGATGAATTCAGCCTTGGAATAATATACTGGTGCGTCCATCGAGGGCCGAGGCTAACGCAAAACGCCGACGGGCCAACTTGAATCCCAGTGACAAATAAATGATAACTGAACCTCCATTATCATGTTCCAGCTCACTACTTTCAGGTTGGCCAGCTATCGAGCCCATCGGCTTGCTTCATTCAATAGCTCCGTAGTTTGTTCCAGATCTGCACGAGCTTTAAAGTCTTGGACCACATCCTGTGGTCCGCAGAAGCAGCGGCCACAGCTCAATGCTCGGAGTCGACATTTTTCAACATCCCCTCTAACAGCAGACGATGCTGCGTTGTCGAAAAAAACACCCTCTTCCGTAGACAGCCTAGATGAGCCGGTTGCTTACCATGGTCCACTTACACAGACATTCCGTCGTCTCAAACTTTTCTCCCTGTCATCCTTGGGTCTGTCATGTATTATGACCCCATTCATCTTCATTGTCGAATCATCGCTCCCTCTGCCTGCTCGAATCGTTTTAGCAGCAACTGCACTTTCTACAAGTTCTATCTCGACCGCCCTCGTCGGATGGGCTGGTGCATCCTATGTCGTCGACCTGCGAAGGCTTTCGCCAGCTGAAAATGGCAACATCGAAGGCATCGAGATGACCACACTTACGCTTACGCTAAAAAGGCTCGTCACGCGTGTGTACGACGCTGACTTCCTAGTAGAGACGAAGCGACCATTTGCAAAGTGGGAGCTCGTGCAAAGCGTCCTACTCCCACCGCCAACAGAGGACGCAGTCATGACGGTGAAAGGTGGCCCACCGGGCGAGGAAGAAACAATAGCGGAAACCTTCAATGCTGCGGGCAAGATTGTGGGACGGTGGATTGTGAAATGGGAAAATGATGGTGCAGGAACATGTCGCGGAATAGGCAAGGTCGTGCGGTACGCAATTTTTATTAGTTGCGTGTGCAGAGAGCTAACATTACATGTCCAGATATTTCAATGTGCATGAGGAGCTGCTGTGACATCTGTGCATTTAGATCATTGCTTCGAGTAAGCAGGGTTTTTTACCATTACTCTAATACCGTCATTTTTACGGAGTAACCACAACAACTATGCGCATGCTCAGATTTTATGTGGAATGTGCTCAGGCAACCCCTTCTGTACGAACTGCGCACCATACCATGTAACAGCTGGCGGCTCTGTTATTGCCTTGGAGATCATCAGTGCAGCACTTGGCCGCATTTTAGGTCCAACTCAAGCTTAGTGACGTCTGTGGCGCTTGGCGCCAGAATTCATCCATGATATGCTACGATGGCCTCGGGTGCCTTCCCTAAGTGATGATTCAAAGTCTTGCTGGGTCGTGGTATAATGCTAAAGGCAAACAGGAATAAATGGGGTGACAACATGAAGAGGTAGTCGTACACATCATCAACAACATGGACAACACGACTTGCTGAACAACAGATCACATAGAGACCGCCTGAAGCAAACCTGCAACTTATCCACGCGCCACGCTGACTCCTGGGTTGCTTGCATACCATAGGTAATTTATCTACTTATGCGAATGGTCTCGCTCCGTTGCTTAATAACCTGTTGTTTTCTTACTGACAATGGTTCGCCTCTATCTTGGATCGCGGACCAAAGCTTCGATACACCAATATCGGTGCCTTTCGTGTTCTCATGTTGCGTATCCATCAATGCTCCTTGTTTCGGTCTGTGAACCAAAATTTGAGGACTCGGCGATCGACTGCGCTGTGTGGAGTGGCAAGTAAATAAATCCTGTGAGCGCAGTATGTACAAGACACGATGGTGACCCTCTAGAGACCAGCAGTTGGGTTCGGGCTGCCCACGGCTTTAGTGGGTAGATGCACAGGTCGCCGGTTTGGTTATCTTCAAGGGGGCCATATTATTGCCTAACAGGTGACACGGTCATTGTTGGCGGCCATATCAATTGCGAATATGTAATCACCGCTCAGTGGTCTTGCCGCCCAACCACGGAAATCATTTGACATTTGGGCCCAACATGGACTGCCAATATGAATATGCATTAATAATAGGTCGTGGAATAGTTTGTAGCGGAGGAAAGTTTCCTGGGATCGCAGGTCCAAAAGATATTAGCATTCTTCCGCGATGAGGCTGGTTTAAACTAATATTGTGTCGTCGCCGATCCAGAATTTTGCATTGCGAAAGAGCCCAGCTGCAGACACGGAGATAACTTCCACATGGCGCGCAGACAGCTGCCAACTACTATCAGACGAATTGCTTCCGCCGCCGTGTCGACTTGGCTTCCAGTATACGTTACTCATTCCCTCATGCAGGCACGATATAGCCGCAGGACGTTCCTCCGTGACGCGGCGATCAAGTTTAATCCTACTGGGATCACCATCTTATGTCGCTCGCAGTGAATTCCAAATCCTTTGAATCTTCCTTAATGATGTCCATCTGCGTACAGACCTTGAACTTCTACTGCTCGGGAACGTAGTACTGTAAGACCATCTAGTTGTATTGCCTCTAAAATGATCTAATATTGGTTTTCAGACACAATTTGAAGTACGTGTCAGGCCGCGACCCCACCTTGTAAAGTCTCTGTACTACCATGTCAAGCCTCATTCGGGCACTACTCATACCATGAGTTCTCCCAGCATCTTCGCAGCCCCCGTACTACCTCCACACTTACCTATGCCGCGTCAAGGCCCACTTGCATGCCATGTCAAGCATTTTGTGCCGCATCAAACCTCATCCATGTCGTGTCAAACCCACCCTGCGCGTCAGCATTTCAACCGTTAGTCTACATAGGTACATATATCTGTCATAATAATTGACTCCCTAACTTGCTTCTAACAGCG
The DNA here is from genome assembly GCA_016695465.1 of Suillus americanus. Taxonomy (NCBI): domain Eukaryota; kingdom Fungi; phylum Basidiomycota; class Agaricomycetes; order Boletales; family Suillaceae; genus Suillus; species Suillus americanus. The sequence goes on from MU177894.1 coordinate 558,473, forward strand.
TCCCCTTCGTCCTAACAGAATTACTACACGTCGTACACTGTAGTCGTCCATCAGCAGTAATACAATCATTTACCAAGCATTCTGAGCAATAGACTCCGAGAAATCATTTTTCAAGCAAATCCTCTTCAAGATTTCGTCTTCGATGACCTAAAGAAGGACCGGTATGGCACTTTTTGAGATCCATATATGCTATGCCTTTCGTGAGTGCTTTGAGATACGGACTGCACTCGTTTTAACCATCCTATTATCTATAGGAACTAATCAAACATATATTCAACCTTTTCTATCCAAACGAGATAGGCAATCGAAATCATCCACGTCAACCGATGAGTGTTTGGGGACCTCATCTCCTGCTATGACCGTCCAGATACGCCGTTCGACCGGTACCCCCTGAGAACTCAAATTTGATAAGTAGTACCTGTAAGGTCCCGTCAAAATAGCTATGCCCCTTATTCAGGATTGAACTTTCCGTCCTTACATACTTCAAGGTATCTTGCGCCGCTTGATCTTAATTATGATCGTGTCAAGAATCATCACCTACGAGCGTAATGTAAGATCCGGGTGGTTCAAAAGTTGACATGTGCGTGCAATTTATATCCTCAAATATCTTGGATCTCAGATTTTTTCAAATCGTGTTCTATTGTCATAAGTCGACACCATTGTTTATCTCGCAGGTATAGCTACTTAGCCATGTCTCAATCGAGCCAGCACACATCATGATAATATCAACTACATGGAATAACTCAGCCAGGTTGAAATAGTACTTGACTACTCGAATGATCCTCCTTTCGATGACAAGAATCCAGTATGTGCGGGGTATGCATTATAGGGTGAAGGCATCATTTATATCATGCGATGTATAACTGAACAATGCAACAAAGTAGGAATCAAGAGCAAAGACGAACGCTATGTGCAAAAATCAAACGCGGGACCCCAATATCGTGAGTCTCACAGCTTGTTCTTGAACTGCGCAAGCGCCAGGGGTTGATCTTTGAAACACAGGATGAGAAGGAACATCACCGATCAACTGGCATGAACTCACATGTAGTGTTATATAGGTTATCTGTTGGAGTGAGACCAACGTGCGAGTGGAGGGCGTTTGCGTCGACCATGTCAGGTGTCAGGTCATCTATGGTGCGGGCACCAAGGAGGCGCATGTTCATTTCCAGCTCATCCTATATGTTTGGGAGTGACTTAATCGGATATGCAAACTGTCATCGCCCAATCGACTTACCCGGAAGATTTGGAAGGCCTTTTCAACGCCATCTTGTCCATAGGCACAGAAGGAATACATAAATGCCCTACCGACACCGACAGCAGATGCCCCGAGGGCGATAGCCTTGAGAACGTCGGAGGCTCTCCGGACGCCACCGTCGACGAAGACTTCGAATTTAGGGTTCGGCCAAGGCCCACGTGTCTTGAGAGCGGCAACAACCTCCATCAGGTTCTCGACACCGGATCGAGCCGTGTCGAGTTGACGACCACCGTGATTAGACAGGACAATTCCAGCAAGACCATAGTCGTAGGCCATGAGTGCGTCTTCGGGTGTAGCAACACCCTTAAGAACAATGGGCACTGAGATGAAAGCGTGAGATATAATTCATTACAAGTCGACCCAGAAACACTGACTATTCGTGATGCTCTTGAACCAGGGAATGTCCTTCCACGATAAGGAAGGATCGATGAAGGACTGATCGATGCATAACCTTCAATATCATTCGTCACGTAAGATTGGCCTGGACTTACGGAGATGGCGCGGGCAACGCCCTCATCCTTCTTGACTCCCGACTGATTTTCTTGGACTTTCGCAACCCCAGATTCGTCAACGAATTTCATGCGCATATCCTTCTCGCGGCGACCGAGTTGAGGGGCATCGACCGTTATGAAGAGGCCCTTCACACCACGCTTCTCAGCATGTTGGACATACTTCCTTGTGATCTCCCGGTCACGGTTAACATAGAGCTGCAGGAACTGGACCTGACCGGGAACCGCAGCGTCAACGATCTCATCGAATGCGCAAGATGCAAGTGTTGGGATCTTTGCATGGCTGGTCAACAATGGCTAGCGTCACTTTGATAAAATTTGTTCATTACCATCTGGATTACGCCATGCTTGCCGGCTGCTCTGGTCAAATTGAGTTCTCCATCTGGATGGCCAAGCTTGCCAAGTGCCGTAGCAGACTGACAGACCCGAGTGAGACCGGATATATTGGGAATGTCAAGTACTTACAATGTAAACTGGAAGCGAGGATCTCCGGCCGAGGATAGTTGTCGACCAATCGACAACCGAGACGTCACGAAGAATACGAGGACGGAACCATATTCTAGAAAATGTCGTTAGACCATACCTCAATTATCAATTATGATAACGTTGAGCGAACCTTTGGTATGCAGCGCGATTCTCGCGGATGGTGATTTCATCATCAGACGCTGAAGAGTAGTAGGCCCATGCTTTAGGAGGGAGGATGGCTTTTGCGACTGCCTTTCAGATACGTGGTTAATTCGCACAGGATTTTGCTGACGCAAAGCACCGACCTCGAAATCATGCAGATTAACAATTTCATCCAAGGAGGGCCGAGCCACCATCAATTCTTGGCGTCTCTTCTCTTCCGCAGTAACTTGTTTGACAACTTTGACCACAGTGTTCGGATCGACAATGCCAAGGCTGCGCAGATAACTCGGCCATCAATGCTCCCGAAAGTCCTAGCGCCACTCACTGTTTATCTTTGGGTAGGTGGGTCGTAATGGCATCCGGAGGGTGGATAGGATCATATGCTTCACTGATAGCCGGTGATTTCTTCATTAGGTTAAACCTATACGAATGCGATGATACTTACGTTGCATCCGCACCGGCATACTTGAGGATAATCTTGCTGCCACCAGGATGTTCTGGAAAAGCAGCGGTAGGCGATGAGAACGCGGTATCATTCACTTGATGCCATGGTGCAGTGACGTACCAGGCAAAAAATCTGTAACATCATACACTTTGCCTTGTGTAATGTATTGTTGGTAAGTACTTTGTGCCGAATAGATTGATGCGTGAACCACACACCGTGCACGATGATCCAACAGCTTGAGGCAGTGGCGTGCTCAGCGACTGTCTGAGTAGAGATTAGAGACATTGGCAATGTTCGATTTTAATGGGGGTAGTATCTTCGAGTTTCGCAAGAACTCGTCTTATCCACTTTTTGAGCCCTGCTAAGCGGAATGTGCGGAGATCGCATGCATGGTTTACGTCGTAGAGCATACCATTAGGAGTAGACTACCTTCCGCATGGATGGTGATCATGAGCGTAAAAGTGGATCGGATTGAGCACCGCAGTCGGAGATAGACCGGAAAGTGGTGTACGCATACGGACTTTGGGCGAAAGTACGACAGCATCAATGAACACATTACATATTTCTCATACACTAGTTTCTGGATCCTGTCAGAAACGGCTCAATGTTAGACCACTGCATTCAGTTATTATAATCGTCTCCAATAATTCAAAAAAATGTTCATAAATGCCTACGGATACCCCCCTAACGCCGACTGAGCCTGACCATGGATATACGTATTCATTTTGCAGTAGATTCGATCTAGACGGAACCCGATGATAGGTATTCCGCAAACCTTGGCCTACGGAAACGAGCAGAACATGATGCTTTGCGTGATTACATAATATGATCGTCACTGGGTGACTAATTGATTAATTGATTGCATATGTCATTATGAAAAACCTTGATTTGGACTAAAAACTTTCAAGTGTGTTTCTGTGTGACCTGTCACACACTGTCAAAGGTGCAGTCGGCGGAATGTCTGAACCCCATTGAAGATTTTGAACAGACGAGAAATCCATGTGCTCGGCCTCACCCACCAACAAGACCTTTCATTCATTCTTGCCAACTCATCCCTGTTCCTCACCAAAATCCAGGAGCAGCTGCTTGCTCTTGAAGCATGAGGTGTCGCTTGCTATGCAGACTCATAAACAAAACTTTTTTCGCATTGCAAGACGTCATAATAAGATTCATGATAGACCTTGTAGAGACAATGTTTGTGTCTGTAAAAGGCCTCATGAACGCCTGAATAGTGCAAAAAATGCTCAAAAGCGGCTGTTGTGGTTAGGGTTAGAGATTTCAGTCACACTCACCAAATACATACAAACACCTTGCAAAGACACCCTTATCTTTTTTTGGACGAGGTCAGATTTTCCATTTGTGTATAGTGGAAACCTCTCCATTGTCTGCACTAGCACTGCTGTAGACTATGTGGTACTCAACGTTAACGATCGTATGCTGTGGCGATCACACTTTTGAAATTCGGGCAAGTACTCAAACATGCGCCCTGCAATGGCGCATTCTGACTTCAAAAGAGCACTTGACCATTTTAGGTATTCTTTTTTTATCACTATTCACGCGACCGTCGAGTCTGTTCTTCGGGACACTAACTGACACTAACCGATAGATCAGATATCTATCATAACTCCGCTCAAATACCGTCACCCCTAGTCTGTGCTGGTTGTCAGTTCCAAGCGTTGTTCCACATGTATTGCTCCGGCTAGGCTTTGCTGATCAGTACCGATGGGCCACTAGTTTAGAGTTACCGGTATGAGTCCTGTCTGATCAGTGACTTCGGGCTATTCACTTGAATTCAGCCCTGAGTTAGCGCCACCTACGGAAATTTCGCTTCGAACTTCTATTGGCTGCCGGCAGCGTGTCTCGGAGCCAAGACCCTCCCATCTTTCCCGTTTTCTCCTCGCTCCGCATCTATCTGATAGGTCTGTCCCGTGGTTTCCCCTTTCATCCTCTTGTCCCCACTTGTCTCCGCAACAGGTTTCCCAAATCGAATCCCCCTAACAAAGCATAATGTGGCCGTACTAGTAGCTCGTAGGAACTGTACCAAGCTTGACGCCGTATACGTTACCCTTGTCTGCCGGTGTTTTTTTGTTGCCGCGGAACATTCGATTTGTAACTACCCGAAGGTTATAAGGCCGTACACATTGCTTACAATCCTTGTCATTCCCCCCTTCCTTACCAAGCTGCCTTTCGGTTGTCTACCTCATTGAAGCCCAACCTTCCCTCTAAAGCTTGTCAAGCTGTTGCTCACTCGCACTCTTCATCTCTATTTATCTAAGTTTTTCTTCTCAATGGCACCTGGACTTGATTTCTTCAAGAGCTCCGAGTCTAGCGATGTACCAGTCGTCCAAATCTGCCCCGACGCAGAGTCTGATGATAATGGTGCTTCCAAGTCTGCGGTACCTCAGGTGATGCCTAAACCTGGTGTTTACTACAACGCCCGCCTCGACCCAAAGAATTTCCTTGAGGGGGAACTCTCTTTCGATGCTGCAACTCGTCTTCGTCAATTGCTTGCCAGGCCGGGTATCGTTGTAAGTGAAATTTCTCCTCTGTAGATTAGGTATTCTCAGTTCTCCTACCAGATTGCCCCTGGTATTTGTGATGGTATTAGTGCCCGTTGCGCACTCGAGGCTGGTTTCGATTGTATGTACCAAAGTGGTGCAGCAACCACCGCTTCACGTCTTGGCATGCCCGACCTTGCCATCGCTACACTGAACGACTTCGTCCAAAGTGCACAGATGGTGTGCAGCTTAAGCCCAAGCACCCCTGTTATTGCTGATGCTGATACTGGGCAAGTGCATCTCATGTATGCGCAAACATCTCAGCTAACACCTTTGCACAATTCAGCTTCGGTGGTACTGCCATGGTTGCTCGCACAGTCTATCAATACATCCGTGCTGGTGTTGCTGGCATGCATATTGAGGACCAAGTCCAAACTAAACGTTGCGGTCACTTGATGGGCAAGCAAGTTGTCTCAAGAGAGGAATTCGTTACCCGTATCCGAGCAGCTGTCATTGCTCGTGACTCTTTCCCCGGTCACTCGAATTTCGTAAGGGGTACTTCGCGATTCTTAATTTTTGATCTAATATATCTCAATAGGTCATTATTGGACGTACTGACTCCGCTCAAGTCCTTGGCATGGAAGAAGCCGTCTTTCGGTTGAAGTTGGCAGCTGATGCCGGTGCCGATGTTTGCTTCATTGAAGGCGTCAAAACCGCCGAGCTGTTGACCTCCACGGTCGAAGCCTTGAAGCCTAAACCCGTCCTTGTGAATGTTATTTCTGGTGGCCTAACACCCTCCTTCACTACCAAGGAGGCCGAGGCTCTTGGCGCTAAGATCATCAGTAAGTGGAGCATGCTACCTACATGAGAAAGGATGTTTAAACCTGGTTTCAGTTTTCTCACTCGTGTCCTGCGTCGCTGCTGTGCATGGCATTCGTGCTGCTATGCAATCCCTGAAGAAGACTGGCACTGACTTTTCATCAGCCAGGGGTATGGATCCCAAGGCCTTCTTTGAAGTCATGGGTCTCCAAGACGTTGTCAGCTTGGATACAAAAGCAGGAGGCAGTTCATTTGACGTCGTTTAGAGCCAATTTGACTTTGACATCGATCTCGTTATTATTCCGCTGTTAATTGGTTTTTCCGACTCTTTCAATTGTATACGGGATGGGCATCAGCATTGGTATCATTACGCTGTTATCATTAGATTTTTCTTCACCTCTACAAGCAACACATGCATGCAATACAACTGGATTTCTCAGCCGATATTGTGGAAACTCGGCCAATTTACTCCATGCTGACGATCACAGGTTCCCGGGATGGGTCCCCGACTCCAGAAATACTCCATCCGGCATCCAGTCGGCCACGGCGCTCCGTCGGCTCTTATGACCTCAGAGTCTAGCCACCATACACTTGCAAGTTCAAGACTGTCGTGTTCGGGTTCTCATACAACGCGACAACCACCATGGCAAGCTCAGGCAAGACGTACTCCGGCAAGGAAGTCGCTGTTCACAACAGCCGCGAGAGCTGCTGGATCATTGTACATGGTGGGTGCATAACTCTCATATGATCCCAGCCTGCTACTGGTCCACCTCGGGATCAACAAAAGCGAATGACTGACTTGACCTTTGTTTGTAGGCAAGGTTTACGATGTCACAGACTTCCTGGACGGTGAGTACATTGCAATGTGATCAACTCTAGACTAACTGTACTGGCACAGACCACCCTGGTGAAACACGACCTCTTTCGTACAGCAATGCATATCGACTGACTAATAATCACAGGTGGAAGCAAGATAATCTTGAAGTATGCTGGAAAGGACGCGACGTACGTCATTCTCTATACCTCATTTGTTTGTCTCTTATGCTATTCTGGCAGTGCGGCGTATGACCCAATTCATCCACCAGATGCCATTACGACCAACCTCAAACCTGAGAAACAGTCGGGATTTTCCATTGACATGATTATGACCATAACTCACTCACGTTAGCTTGGGGAGCGTTGACCTCTCAACTGTGGAGAAGGTTGAGGTGAAGATTACTGATGAAGAACGTGCGCGGCAAGAACGCATTGCTGCTCGCCCACCCCTTTCCGAGATTTTGAACCTTCATGACTTTGAGGTTTGCTTTCGCCATGCGGACAACGCATATACTTACGTATTTTACAGGCCATTGCGAAATATACTATGCCAGAGAAAGCATGGGCGTATTACTCCTCAGCAGCTGATGACGAAATTACGAACAGGGAGAATCATGCTGCCTTTCATAGGTATATCTAATTGCAAACCAACGTATGGAATTCTGATCGAAGTTCTGTGCCCCAGGATATGGTTCCGTCCACGAATTCTGAAAGATGTAACTAAAGTAAATTGGTCAACAACAATACTAGGGCAGAAGTCAAGCATGCCGTTATACATCGTACATTCTTTCTTTCCGAACAAGTTCTTATGTTCTAAACGTTCTATTCTGCAGACTGCGACAGCTCTGGGAAAGCTGGGCCACCCTGATGGCGAGCTGAATTTGACACGGGCAGCCGCGAAGCATGGCATTATCCAGATGGTCTGCATTTTTGATATATCCATGTTGTTGAGCTGCTGTTACCGTGCTCGTTACAGATCCCAACCCTTGCGTCATGCTCCTTCGATGAAATCATGGATGCTGCGGCGCCTGGCCAAGTTCAATTCTTCCAGCTTTATGTCAATAAAGACCGCGAAATTACGAAACGCATAGTACGACATGCCGAGCAGCGTGGTATCAAAGGTCTATTCATTACTGTTGATGCACCACAACTCGGCCGCAGAGAGAAAGACATGCGGCAGAAGTTTGAAGCTGAAGATCCCTCGGAGGTTAGCAAGGCGGACCAAGGAGGGATTGATCGCTCCCAGGGAGCCGCCCGAGCTATCAGCGTGAGTGGTATTCAGGGTTCCATGGTGGTGTATGGCTAATATTGGCTGACAGTCTTTCATCGACCCTGGATTGAACTGGTCTGATATGGCATGGTTTAAGAGTATCACTAAGAGTATGCGGCATAAATACTTGTCTAAAAACTGCTAGGTCTCATAATTTTGCAGTGCCACTCATCCTGAAAGGTGTCCAATGTTGGGAGGTACTTCAAGTGTCCTTTCTTGGTATCGAGCCTTACATACTTTTTATGCTAGGATGCACTCGAAGCATACGACATCGGGCTTAGTGGTGTCGTCTTGTCAAATCACGGCGGACGTCAGCTGGACTTCGCACGGTCGGGTCTTGAAGTGCTCGTTGAAGTCACCACCAAACTCAAAGAGAAACGTGGACTGTCGTTTCCCAATGAGAAGTTCCAGCTATTCATTGATGGTGGTGTCCGCCGTGCGACTGACGTGATGAAAGCCGTTGCATTGGGTGCTACAGCTGGTAAGTTAAGAGATCATGCATGCAATAGAAACAATGCTGCAGTCATTCTTTATGCTGATCCTGAACAGTTGGTGTCGGTCGCCCATTCTTGTATGCGTACTCGTCTTATGGGCCTGAAGGTATCGACCAGGCCCTTCAAATTTTGCATGTGTGTTCCTTCTCCCCTCAAATCTACGTCTTCTCATCACACTGATAGGACGAGTTTGAAATGAACATGCGCTTGCTGGGGGCACGCAGCATAAAGGAAGTCGTGCCAGAGATGGTTGACTCCTCAAACATCCACCTGCACATAGTCTCTGTGCCTAGTGATAACCTTTATGAGAGCAACTGTGAGTCCTGTGTCTTTTCTTTTGATGTTCTAATGCAGTGCCCTTGTAGACGAGCGACTTCAAGGTGTCCGTCTCAGAGAGATCAAGAACAGGCTGTAGATATTTCCGTTGTGTAGACCTGGACTCTGGAGCCCATCATACCGCTGTAGATTTTTTGCAAGATTTAGATGGTCGATTTCGATTATTGTATGTAAATTGACGTTGGAGCGCGATGAGTTGCGCTTGTATAAGCAGTTAGCGCCAAACTACTGTCTTCCCTCCTGGTCTGAATATCTATGTATCATGTACTTATAGCACACAGATAAAATGTGGAGGAAAATCCACGAGTCGGGGATGGGTTGCATGGTCGAAGGTGCAAGCTGTTTAGTTGCAATGTGATTCCGCCCGGATCCGAAAATAGTCGCATAAGGGACAATCAAGACTATGGCTGCAAGTGTTTTCAATCATTCAATTGTAGGTCTCTGAGATATTGGAAGATTTTCCCACCAATCGGCATTGGCTTGACCGCCATATTTCCTTTTTTGACTACTATCAGAACCCCTCCGAGTTCGCCGGCAATTGCCAGGGTGGCAAAGCGCGGCGCAATGGCGCCTTGAGTACTAGCCCAATTCTGAAGCTTGAAGTTCGAGTTCACCTGGGGGATCCGAGCAGTACCTTACCTGGTGTGGTAAATTATCTATAAGTAGTCCTTATAAAACACATCCCAAACTCGTCATTCATGTTCAGCAGGCTAGCCCTTAATATTCCTGACCCTTTCCATGGAGTATATTATATGTTCATCACTGGTCTAACCCATCTCAAAAATGAAATCAATTGATACTTACCAAAGTTTAGATAAGGGTTGGGTCTGCTGAGTGTTGAAATGTTGAGGATATGCTTTATGTAAGACCAAGCGCTGGCGCTGCGCGCCGTAAGGCCTTTAATTTTTAATGTTAGCGTTTAGGTACGTACTACGTAGTAGTCCCGCTTAGGATAGGTTTGGCTTGGCGATCCTCGGATTTAGATCCCAGGTGAACTCCGAGTCCGAGTCGAAGCAGCCCTTTGAGAAGCCTTCACGGAGAACGGAACGTTGGACGTATCTTATACTCCACTTGTACTAGTACTCTCCAAGACTACATAGAAGACGGCTAGTAGAAACTTCATCATCCCGCATCTGCTGGAATATTTGGTACTTTGGAACGTTATACTTGATACAATTGATATCTGTAAGTTACAGTGCAAGTACCCACGGTGACCCACACATCCCTGACTCTGCATTTTATCTATGTGATGACAAGTGCATGATAGATACACGGCTCAATATCAGCTATTTCCAAATGGATTCAACTGCTTTTGTTTAGTTTTGGAGCAAAACAAATAACCGCCAGGCGCCTCCCCGCCTTCCCTGATTGTTATGTCACATTTCTTTGAGTTTACAAGGGCTGACTCGTTACGTGGAGTGCCGCAGCAACTCGTATGCATCACAATCAAGCTTGCCGATCAGATCTAATAGACCAAGAGATACGAGAGCGCACCGAAATTCGTCAGAAGATCACGAAAACCAAGACCCGCCCGAATCATTCACGTCACCACGCATTCTACACGATAATGGAATCTAAATTTGATGACAAATGTTTAACATCCAGATAAACTGATAATCAGCGTCAACGTCGAACGAAGAGAAGCCAGATACAAAAACACAAGTGAATCCAGATCCACTACAAAAGCGGAACTTCATCTGATGCCGAATCAAGCTCACGGAGCATACCCCCAGCACAACAATGACTCAGAAAAACCCGATCATCAAAACAAAGCCCTCCTCTGGCGACTGCGCACCGCCTCTGCTGGTCGATGGATCAAAAAGGATTACGACAACCAAAGATGGACCAGAAGAATGCACCTGTTGTTAGTCAAGCTACACAATGTCTGCGAGCTGTTTGACCGGACGCAAGCCCCATTCAATCCATGGGGAAATTGACGCAGCTGATGAGGAGGCCTTCACACCCCATGTGATCGCATAATGTTCAAGAACGAGATTGAGCTCTTCGACCTCATCGAGCATTTCAAGGCCAGATATTCTGTGTCAAATGCAGATAAACGAAATCCACTAAATCGTATCATGTATGCCATAAGAACAAGACTTACCGTTCTAGTTCTGACGGCTCTATGTAATTACTTCTGATGTTACGAAGGGTCAATGCCTTCGCAGAAGTGAATCCGTGCCTTAAGAAACGAGAAGGGAGAGACTCTAATGAAGGATATGGCTTCACCCCAGGAAGAGAAACATTTCTCGCCTTTGTGATACATTGCAGTAAGATCAGACAACGTCAAAGTGGATGACTTACTCGAAGATTGTTCATCATAACCTGCCCAAAGGCATCTTCCAGCCCGAACATTTCATATACCGTGCATCCCAGAGCGCCTGGGGATGGAGTGTGGGTGCTCGGGCTGAAGAAGTCAACGAACCACTGGATCAACATGGATGAGGCCTCCGGAGACATGTAAACCAACACGCATTCAAACAATAGAAGTGTTGGAAGAGTAGGTGATAGATAGTCTTTGAAGAGCCCTGGAAAAATGTCTGCGGGGAGGTTGCGAAGATCACATGGTAAGAGATGATATCTGGACGAGTGCAAAGCTTGCCCGCCAAGATCTACAAGGATCATTGCAGAAGTGATCATTCGCGCATCGTAGGGCGACCTCACTGACCTAACTCCGAATGACCAAGAGTAGTGCTGAGCCCGCTTCTCGGATTGCGAATGGCCATTGCTTTCTTCAGGGTCACGTCCGGAAAGTCGAGTTCGAAATACGCTCCAATCTGCTCTTTCCAGGGTCCATCCTACTAGTCGTTTCACCGTCAGCTCCTCGTCGGGGGTAGGAAGCCATTAATCACCATCAAACGCCAAAACCGCGTATCGCTCCCTGCTCCGAGACTAACAATCTGACAAAATTGCCCCTCCGACTGGGAGAGCTCAAGCCACTGTTCCACGAGTCTGTCGATAGCTTCGGATCGCACATAGGTGCCAGTATTGATCAATGGTGACCGCAGGGGCTGTAGCTGCGCCCGAGGCAACAGGGAACTGATGAAGCGGTCGGTCAGATAGCCTTTCCTGACTGCAGATAGTCGTGCCAATGCTGCATCTGAATCTGTCTGGCGAATAGCAGCATCGGAATCATGAACTCTTTCACTTCGATTGGCGGATGCGGGCGGGTGCATTGACTCGGTGGTGATTGTAAAGTTTGCGGCGAAAGCACTGTTTGTTCAACTTTGTACCAAATCATCTTCACCAACTGCAACTTGAAGCAGTGACTGTGATTGTTAATGTCCGACCAGGGTCCAGACTCCAGTATAGCGGGCTGCTGGCCGCTGCAGTTGATCTGAAAGTTCAACTACCTGCAGATTCCTTCAGCCTACAATAGAATGGATTGACATGTTCTCGTGAAGCTTGGCAATTTTATACTCAGTCTTCTTTCAGATTCTTATCTAAATTACACATACTCCTCCCTGTCCATATCCCGCTTATCGCTGGGTTGCCCTCGGCGCTGGACGACTTCGACTACCAGGAAAGCGAGCACCACAGGAACACCCCCTCACTTTGGAACCTGCTCGTTAACCACGCCCTCGCACGATCGGCGCCGAGTCAAGTATGAAGACCGCTATGAGATCGAGATGCTCATAGGAAGCTCTGGTCCAGTAGCAGAAGCTGGCCGCCGAGCTGGGAATGACACGCTCATCACGGAAGTGCGGAAACCCGCAGCGAAATGATTTCCTGTGTGTTAATTTTGATCTTGCCAAGGCCGGGTGCTGATGTCAAGCCTTCCGATTAAGCTTCATTCCGAATTACATGGGACCGCGGCGCTGGCCACGGCAGTAGTGCCGCTTGTTTATACCGATAGGCTTGGTGCCAAGCATGACGACCAAAGAAGAAGAAGACATGCACTTGCCACAAGGACAAATGTTTCATGAAGCATTCTCTTTGAATGAAGGTGTCAATTTTTTTTCATGGTTTAGGCTTATCTTCAAAAGTTGACTTCGCTTGGCATATACATCATGATAATGACCGTAACCGGCTCCAATTTCACGGTGGAAGTACTATCTCGCTTACTTTGGCGGATCACGTTCGTTTGCCATCTATTTTGTTACCCCCAGCATCACACAACGGCACACCACCGTAGATGTCTGGCATTTGAATGTCATTGCGCTCGTTCTGGTCTTGCAGTCACACAATGCTTTGTAAATGATTGATACCTCCGTTCTTCCTCCAACTAACTTCCGAAGGTTCATCTATAGACTTATATCTAATGTAGTAAGCTCCAAGTTTATCGTTCTATCGGGTCAGGGGCTACTTGTTTCGAATTCAGCGACCTCCCTTACTTGTGATACCCAAGATTATATTTAGTGGTTTCGTTCACAAGCCATCACAACGAATCCCAGACGGCCCTGCTTCACTTTCATCGTCCTGCAAACCGCTGAGGAGTTGCGAAAGTCGTTGAACATTCCAGCCTCGTTTGTTTTATCCCAAAAATGATCTGAGATTCCCGGGCATTCAGGTAAGAGTGAAGTCGACCCGACTGAAGCATCGAGCACCAAAGTACTTGGTTGACGTGTCGCATGATTCAGCTGTGTGCAAGTCTGGACTAGTTGTGACGCAACATGATTTTGGGTTTTTCTCATCTCTAAATCTACTATAGAATACCAAATGAGTACCACCAAATAGAATTTTCATGTTGCCTGCAGAGTGCCCAACAAGTGTAACCACTGGGCGTTTCCCGCACTACAAACTACTCTCAGTTGACACCACATGTACGTGCTCCTGGAAAGCAATCGTAGTCATGGCAGTTCCTTCATCGTAGTGTGTCGCGAGTTTGGCATGATATTCTCGAACACTAAGCATGAGACGTGGTCCCAGCACAAACATCTGCAGGAACGTGATAATTTCGAGAATGCCACTATAGATCTCAGCTCCAACAGACAGTGAGCTCTATAGAAACAATGGAGCGTGGTTAGATCCAGATGGCTGTCAGTATCACGGATTGACTCACTGAGATCTTTGGGGACAGAAAGCCGAGGGTGAAGCAAGACACAGCCGCATAGCTAGCATGTAAAACTTCAGTCGGAAAAGATAATCCTATTTAAATTGAAGACTCACGCTGCGAAATAGAGCACGTGAGTTTTGATCAACGCTGTGAACCAGTTCCCAATGGTCCGCCGCCTTCTCGATGGCCGTTGCAATTCACGGGCATGTTTTACAACAATCCAGACCGCAAGACAAAGTGCGAGGACCTCCCATATAGTGGCGAGTGTCCAAGCCACGGTCGTCAGAAGTTGGACCTCACCCCTGTGGAAACATTGATGGGCGCCAGTGAGCACGAGCTCCTCTGGTGTTTGTCCGTATGAGCTTGATGTGATTCAATGTTTCGTCGATAATCAAAGCCTACCCCATGAAATGTGGCTGCTTCCTATCGCGGCGATCACTCCGCAAGCAATCGTGACAGCCATGAAGGTTACAACGACAAAGATGAGCATCTTTCTTGACCGCTGATACATGGCATATAGCCGAGTGATCATGATGACTTGCATGATGTGTTCATTAAGTCAATATCACCTAGGTACTTCAGCTGAATAGCTCACCGCTCAACATGGCATTTACAACAAAAGAGATCCACAATTGTGTGAAGTTAATAATAGCGCCTGAAAAACAGTTACTGAGAATTGGAGAACTCGATGCCTTTGGTAAACTCACATCTATTCCAGTCAGCCATTGTACTGGACCGACAGGCCAACTCACTCCTATGTAGGAGTGCGTCAGTCGGACGCCAATGGATGACAACAGAACACTGACTACATCTGTCAATGAGACTGATTGGATACTTGCTACATGCCGAAGGTCGGAAGGGAGCAACGTAGTGTAAGTGAGAAGACTTACATGCTATGTTCAGGCTGATCATGGAGAATTAGTATTAGCTTAGTTGCAACTTGGGAACCTTGTTCACATACGCAGAATATAGTATTCCAATGCAACGCACCTAAAACAATTTGAAGTGACAGTAAATTAATATTGTCAGCTGCACATATAACACAAGCTATATCACGCACACAGAAATACAGGACAGTCATGAGGGACCAGCGTCGCCTCTGCCGCACCGCCTTGTCACATATTGTTCTTCTAATATCGGAGCCTGCTCACCCACACCAGTTCAAACTATAAACCATTATTAACGAGATAGCTGCTCTAATGATGACACTACCTCTTGTCCGAATGTAAGTACTGATGAATACCATTAGGTCATTGATAATTCGATAAGCACTACCTCGCTCACCCCAGTCGTATGCCACGGCAGTAGCGGATGCAACTACGTGACAAAGCCATGACAGTCAATGATAAAGTGGGATATCACCATAGTCGTCCACGAACCTACAAAATAGCTGGATACACGATAGACATTGATCAGCGACCACCAAGTTGGTTCATTTGAGACAAAGGTCATATTCAAGGGATTGATGTCGGGCTGTCAGCAAATGACGGAGTTGGGGGGGTACATATAAAGCCTTGACAGAGATGTTCGTGCTAGATATACCACCATGCCAGCAAATTTTGATTACTTAATTAGGTAATATTGGGTGACAGCTCCTGAGCATCGGCCTCAAGGTGGATTGTTCAGTGATTCTGCAATATGAATATGTATTGGTTGCACGGAACTTTGAACGCCATGATTTCAAAAATTGCATCACGATCTCGGGTCGTGAACTCGAAACCACGAATCGCGGGGGCGTTCAATTTCCGATACTTGCGGTTCTAGAGAGGTCCCGTCGACTCATCGAGCGCTTGGTCGTTGTTTCATGATTGGCCTATCGGCATTGCACCAATTTAGCCAGGTACATCCCTGAAGACTCACCACTGGTGTCAATTACCGGGCAGAGTGGCAATGGGACCAATGCCAACGTGCATCTTGGAATTCTCATGTTGCAAGTGAATTTAGCACCCCGACCAGCGCGGAGATGGCCTGAAGCTAGTAGACGTAGAGAGGTTCGCTAGTACAGCGGAACATAAAAGTTACCGGGATGGGGGGGATTAAGAGCCCGACCGTCATCCCCCGAACTTTGACAGCCTTATATAGGTTTCTTATTATATCGTTTCGCATGGGCTGGCCCATCTTAGCTTGAACGTGTACCAACTTTATATATACGAGGCAGGACGTATCAGCTGAATCACACAGGTGACAGCACTGCGAGCAAGAGAAGGGGTCCTACAGGACACGCCATTATTAAATGCTCACGCTGGACCAGGGCCCGAGGTGTGGAGATTCATCCAGTCGATGTCAAGTCTCACTCGGCGTGAGAGGTTGTTATCCTGGACGGCCTTTTGGAACTCTCATACATTATTGGCGCAGCAGCAAGACATACACCATAGCTTCCAAATGGCTTCTGTTCGCAACATGTTGGATCCCAGTCAGTGATCACTTGTACGCCGCCTCGGCCCCCCCGAGTCCCGACGATTCATCTGGTCTCCCACCTCAAACGTATTCCCATGTGTGCAAAGCTGTGCCCATTCTCCTGACTTTCTCCACCCCAACCCTGTCTCCTTAAGCGCACCCTCGAAACAGTTAGTACCATCTGTCAGGGTGCGCTGCCAGCGGTTGCAAACGCTTGTGCATCTACACATGCACTCGCTCGCGATCTACTTCCTGTTTCTTTACTCCTTTTCAGCTGTGTCAGATGCCGGCCTACTGTTTCAGTGCGCACATGAGACTTGACATTCATTTGTTCACAGACCATCAAATAGCTAGGTTCTAGGTGGGTACATCGCTGTGCAATGTCCCTTAAATCAAACTCTGATCATCCCGGTCATGCGTGTGATACCAGTTTAGGCTCAGAGCAAGCTGGCGCCAGACTTACCTGGCAGATCAACATTAGCGAGGGAAATGCAGTATGACGTTTGGCTTCATTTGGGTGTCAGCGAGGTGAGTCTTTTTCATTCGCAGGATTATGCTATTGAAGGAGCGATTCAGATCTGGCTTATCTTGAACAATTCACGTCCTATTAACCTGTTCCGCCTCGTCATCAATATCCGGGGCTTTTCCCAATCTGTGGAGAGTTTATTCCATCTTTCCTCTATCTCTTTCGGGACCGGTTCTGCCAGGGCCATTATTTCTGCTGGTTTGTTTCAATTTCTTGGAGTGCCGCATCATTTGTAATCTCGTGCCTTTCATTTCGACATCTCTCCGAAGGCGCTTATTGACGCGCTCGTCATCTCGATGTGTTAATCTGTCAAGATAGCCAGACAAATGTGACAGACACCCATCTCCCTGTCCATTCCACCTTTCGTTCGAAGAAGGGCGGAGTCCTCAGGTATATGTATCATTTCCAAGTGAGATCCTCAAGTTAATGTGCGCTCCCGTTGCATCTTTCCAGAATCAGCCAACGCTTTGACCACGCTTGTTGGCATTCTCTCAGAAGTGTGTGCCTTCGTTAGCGCATTTATCCTATCGTCTGAGCTGCGTCAGAGCATCTAACTTCGGGACACTCACAAAAACGAGAACAGCTTGTGTCATACGTCCGCAGTCATCTCGTTGCTGGTAGACTGCTGCGCTGCTACTGAGATATGTTATTCTATTTGGCAGGCGACCAGTATATTATCAACTGATTCTCCACAGGCTTGAAGGCAGTTGGGAGGATATCGTAATAATCGCTGACTACTTGGTTTGACAGAAATGTTCTCAATTGGAACAACTGGGAAGCATAGTCTCCCTACCTTTTCTTGTGATAGAGGCAAGAGGCAACGATCTGTACTGCAATTTCTCAACTAGTTTGTCCAATAAGGTGAGGATCGTGTTGACGCCTTGATCACATCCATGACGAAGCAATATGTGATTCTGGGACGAGCATAAAGTCTTTACGAGGCGAAACGTAACTCGAGGGTTAGGTGCTGGATCAAGACCTGACAGCATTCTATGCATGGTGTGACCCGTCATCACTACAGGAACCTCTGGTCTCCAGGTATGTAACGGTTCGCTCAATCATATGATGTGCATATGAACCCATTCATGCCATGGGGTCAGTATCCACGCACCTGCTTATCCTGTACCGACCTATCCATATTCTGGCATACTTCACTACGTTTCAACGTTTCAACGGTCTTAATCCAGCGTCGCAGACACTCATGCGCCTACCTTGAGATTCGGTCACACATCAATAAATACCTGCAAATTTGATGAACGCGAATCCTACTACTAGCATCACAACGGCTCCGGCGCCAGCCCCCGACTCGCTTATCCCTGGCATGTTTTGTGGGTGGTGCGGATTAGAAACCTGCCGACAAATTATGTTTCCTTATATCACACCTTGACATTCATTAATGGACAGTCAGAGGTTCTTCTCAACTTGGGAAGTGTCCTGGCCAATGTGGTTACCACAACAGAATCCAAATCTGTTTCTCTTGGACTGCGCAGGTTCAAAACCTGCCGACGACAAGGTTTTTTGGTATTGGCACACACCTCGATGTTCGCTCATGGATGGTTTCCTCGAGGGTTCATCTTAACCGGTCTTAGCTAAGTTGCTACAACGGAATTGAAATCTGTTTCTCTTGGACTAGTGCTATGCAGGTTCGAAACCTGTTGTGTGACGAGTGTTTTTTCTATCGGAACACACCTTGACATTCACTCATGTATGGTTTGCTTGGATGTTCATCTTAACTGGTCTTAGCCAAGTGATTATCACAACGGAATCAAAATCTGTTTCTCTTGGACAGGTGCGAAACCTGCCGTGTGATAGTTTTTTTTTCTATCGGAACACACCTTGACATTCACTCGTGCATGATTTAGACATTCATAACTGGTCTTAGCCCGGTGGTTACCACAACAGAATTAAAATCTGTTCTCCTGGACTGCGCAAGTTCGAAACTTGCCCTGTGACAGCTAATTTTTTCTATCGCTGGCACACAGTGCCCTGACAATGATTGGCTCATGGACGCTTTCCTTTGTCACTCCTCTAACAGGTCTTAGCCAAGTGGTTACCATAACAGAATTGAAATCTGTGTCTCTCGGAGTTGGTTCGAAACCTGCTGACAACATTTTTGCGGTGTATAGATCCTTGGAGGTTTATCTTAACTAGGCCCTGTATATTTTGAAGAACGCACTTATCAACGTCCTGTTGTGTCTATGTGGGACCATGCCATTTGTCTGATAAAGGATCAGGGTAGTAGAAGGCAAAGTGGTGTGAGCGCCACGGAGTATAAGGCCATACTAGATATTTCCATCCCTGGGTTTTGTCTTCCGGGCTCAACAAGTGCATTATAGCTGCCACTCCGCTTCTCATCTTCCTTCAGTCACCCCAATTGGACCTTCGGTGCTGGACGCGAGACTATCTTCTTTCGGAAGGGGGTCGCGAGTATGCAGAAACTCGCTGTGGGGACTTGATTGCCTGTCATCATGCGTGACAGGAACGGGCGGCTCGTCATTCATCTTTTTAAATTCGGACGGGAACATGATAGCGCGGTCGATGGCTACTGGGAGACCACGATGTCGCCCACGAAGCATGACGAGGCATAATATGAGCTTTGAAAGAGGCTTCAAGGCACCGGAAAACGAGTAATTTTCCTAGCACAGCAAATAAGAATACTTCAATTGTAACACAGCATTTCCATCACTTACGGTAGGTATCCCAAGACTGAGGCCGACAGTGCCGTACGCTGAGACTAATTCAAAAACTTGCTGGAATTGAGCAGAGGCCGCAATTCGATAAGACGAGGACATACTGATAGTAAAGATATTGAACCAGCCCTGTATCTCCGTGTTGTCCAAGTTTCCACGCTGCCATTAGCCGACCTATTAGGGCCGTCGCGAATCCTCCGCCGTTGTGCTGCTTACCTCTATGATACAAATCAATACCAGCGCCTACGTCAGACAAATTCAGTCTACTCCCCCGCGGCGACTGCATACAAGCTTACCAAACACAACCACCACATGTCTTGATAGCCGAGTGAGACAAGTCATTAGAGAGAAAATCAGACATACCGAATGCCAGTTGTCGACGTGCATGCATGGCCAAGTACCGAGACCATACCGTCATCCTTGGACCTGCGGTTGAAAAGGCATTTTCATCCTCTGAATTATCATCATCGTATATACCCAGGGATTGCTCTTCGTAGACGTTTGTCGAACGGACACTAGATTAATAAGCATCATAATTACCTATTTGCACGGTTGCCAGTACCGAACGCACCTCAGCGCAATGGGATCTTGACCAGCAGTCAGTTTTACGCGTATTGCCAAGATAATCAAGGCACTCACATACGCTAACATACATCATGATAACGTATATGACTCTGTTCCCAGAAGTTAGCACCTTTTCCAAACGATGATTGCTCAACCTAACTTGACAGCGGGAGCTATTCTGGCAAGCGGGACTATTCCAAATCCCGCGGCACGAACAGCAATAGCTTGATACAGTCCAGCAACAACTCTCGTTCCTAAAGGTATGGAATCGATGTCAGGGTTACCAATATCCAGGACCAAAAAGCAGAACCAGTCTGTAAGGCTATATTGCCGAGTTCAATATACGATCGTAGAGATAGTCGTCAGGTGTGCGTACTTCATAATGACCAGAATCGTAAGGAGGAACCAAGTTTGGTATGAAGGGAAAAGATAAACAAAGCATCTGCGGGGATGGTCCAGGAGGAAATGCAGCGTTTCATCCAGTCGAGAATCCCTCGGTACGAGTTTTGTGATGATCCAACTTCCTACGATGAATAAGAAAATTATTACAGAGATAGCATACTTACATGAGAAACCGGAGCCTTCAGGTTGTTTTTGAGTGAGAATTGTTATGCATTCCGGATTGCGAACTCACAGTATTGGCTAACGACAACGAATGGTTATTATGATGTTAGAACGAGCGCACTGACACTCACGAATGCAGTGTTGCCAGCCAAAATACAAAAGATCATAAAAAAGATCACTTAACCAAGAAAATGTCAGTATCATCCAGTATATATGATGTTATACTCACTTGGATAGGCTGTCTGGAAGGGCACCATGCTCTGGTCGACAAGAGAAGTTCCGGTATTTGTGTACGCAGATACGACTTGGAACAATGAAAACCTACATTCAGGTTCTGTTAGTTGTTACTTAGCGTCGTAAGACGATGCTCACCAAGGGACCGTAATTATTCTAAATTGAGCAGGAGGTTCGAAATTGCTCGCCCATTTTGGCAATGACATGTAAGGAGCGATCACCACGAAGGAAACCAGTTGTACGGCCATGTGATACTACGAAGACATTTGAAGTCGATAAGGACGACTGAGAACAAGATCACTCACAGATGCAACTAACCAGAGCAGCGCGTTCAGCGCCCGATATTCAACTCCACCCAACTCCTCAAGCTGTTCGTTGGTCGAAAAATGAAACGCAGAATTCCGCCCAACGACGGCGTCGAACGAAATATACGTTACAGGCTTCGTACCTTCCTTAGCGCTAATGCTTCCGCCGCGTGTTGGCCTCCCAGGGACACTCGCAGCGCCACTCATAGTCCGTCCCAGCCCACCGCCTGTCAGTGTAGTAGTAACAGGAATTGTTACAGTTCTCTTCAGCCTATTCTTGGTATTAGGAAACAGCCAACTAAACAGCATCCCCAGCAGCTCGTGTGGCATAGGAAACCCCCCGAACCCCCGTAGCATCTGCTCCTGGGGTGGGTCGAAATGATGCGAATCCGATGCGTGCCTAGTATTGCTAGATCGATGTGTTTGAATGGTCGGGTGCTGTGCTAATGGCACGTGCGAATGTTGGGGGACTGCAGAAGAACGGCGACGGCGACGGCGGGGGGTAGAGAACCCTGAAACTGAGATATCTGATAAATTTTCAGGGGAATCCGAGTGACCGGTCCGGCTACCGACAGGAAAGAGGGGGCGATGTAAGGGAGCAAACTCGATAGTGGCTGTCCGAGGCATTCCAGTCGATGCAGCTGACGTTACAGCACCCTGGCCCGCTCCAGGCCCGCAATTTGAGGGTTCCCCCAGATTTCCTGAATCGGAAAGACGACGTGCGCGCTCACTGATGCAAAACAGATGTCAGGCTCGCTGGTATCAACAAGTAGTGTTGTAGATGCCTACGAGGCGTTTCTTGTCAGATCTGCAGGCCCCGCGTTGACAGTTTCTACATGTAGGTTTTTGATCTCGACATTATTCTCAAACTCAAGCTGCGTCGGAGACTGGGTCATTTCATCGGCCAACGCAAGTTGATGAGGAGAGGGCCCTTGCCCTTGTTCTTCTGCTTGCGTATCTAAGCTTGTCACATATTTCAACGAAAAATGCTTCATAGGAACCGCACCGCTTTCTGTGATCCGTCCGCTGGGGTTGACCGGTTTAGGCTGGTCATCCATGCGCCTGATCATATCAGGTCTCAGTTTCTTTGTGCTGTCCTTCGGTGTCGTTCGGGCATCACCACTAGCAGAATCCTCCGGCACCGTACTAAGGCCGGTCTTCCTTCGGAAGAAGCGGCGGGACCATCCGCCTTTGCTGCCGACAGAATTCCCTGCAGGCGCAGATGCAGTGGTAAGCTGCTGCTCCACCTTGATCGCGGCCTGTCGGGCAGCCTCTACCCCAATAATATTATCGAATGTCTTAGCAAAGTAGTGCCTGTAAGTTAGGAGTGAATATCATTGACGTGCATGCTGTAAATAACAACCTCCTGGTGTACACCATCACCCACGACACGATGACCTTGAGCCAAGGTTAGAGAAGTATCACGTGTACCTGAAGCCAAGGAACGCACTGGGTTTCCAACACACATCTGAATGAATAACAACACTTGCTGCCAAGCGGTAAGCTGGCTCAAGTTCACAGTCGCGAGACCACACACGGTCATCGCGCTGACTGAATTGTATAGTGCATCGATGTATGCAACTGGATACTTGCCATTGCTAGCATAGAGGATTCCGGAGAATATCAGGGGTGTCAAAGTGCTAAACACACATGTCATTAAATTCCGTGATGGGCCAACAGACAGCGGTGCTATGCGGCGAACTTACAAGAAAATGACATGAATGCGGAAAAAGTTGAGATGCGTCCTGATGGTTTGCCACAATGGGGTGTGTTCGGAAGACGATGTTGAGACCTGCGTTGGCATTCCAGCGAAATCGCACGAATGGTGGGCGAACTTGCTGAGAACGAGAGCGACCTATATACGTCCACTCCAACCGACAATATAATGTCATGGTCAGAGATTGACGCCGCTCCTTACTTAGGAAAGCCCTGTGACATGCTGATGTAAGCAATAAGTCTTGTAAGTATGCCGGCACGCTGTATGTAGTGAATGAAAGAAAAGAACGGCGAAAAAATGCCGCACAAAAACGTATTAAGCAGAGCAGTAGAACGTGCGCAATATGAGAACGCTAGTAAAAGAAAGCGTATCGAAAACACAGACGATGCCAAGGAACGATGCCATTAGAGTTGTTAGAGATAAGGAAGCTCAGCGGCCGTTTTTATCAACTCACGAATCTTGTCCCATTATGATACACGATGGCAATTGCTAACCTGTGATAGTGAAGTAGTCCAATAACTTCGATGAGCTGCTGCCTTATGGGATATACCATCCATAGTCAAAATCTTTCATGCATTTTTCACCTTCGCTTCGCATTCCGCCAGCCTCCCTCAGACCATGAACACATTGCTTATTCTCTCAAGCCTCGCATCTTTCAAGTAATCACAGCTGCACGCCATCGTTTGTCACAGTTGCATTCAGGTATTCGCTATTCGACGTCAAAAAACGGCGACCTCGATTGATGCTGATCTGCGGAGCCTTCTTTGTGTGCCATGATGCGAGCACCCTGTCCTGTGATATCAGTGTAGGGTGTGGGCGGCGGGGAAGTTGGTGACGAAGAGGGTTTTGGAGGTTGCTTCGACGAAGCTGTGGCTAGTAAAACGGAAGCTATGGTTTCGCCATTTACAAAGCCGGAAGACGTAGGGGGTATGCACCCAAAAGACTGCACAACTTCGGCTCCCTACGGCGGGAGTGGCGGCTGACGATGAAGATGATGGGGCCGAGCCATCAATCTATTGGTCCAACAACGACGGATCCTACAGGTAACAATTAGGATTGGACATGGTATTAATGTGAGGATAAAACCAGACCTGGTTGTACTACTGAACCCACATTATTTCGAGGGATTGAGACGCCATCCCTTACGCACACGCCCTGGCCTAACACTCCTGGGTGTCTCGAGCGAGAACTAGCTTTTGGAGATACAAATTAAGATGAATGGCTCTACGGCGCGCCCTTTTCCAAAGGTAACCGCGAAGGGAGTGGAGTCGGGGACTTGTGGAACTTGGGTGCCAGCAGGGTGCTCTGTCGGGCGCATACTGGGCATGTGTGCCGACTCCCGGTCGAGATTGGGCTTGTGCGTTTAGCACTGCACGAGAGAATGTAAAGAACGTGGGATAGCCTCGCGAACGATCGTCGTAGGTGTAGCATGTGTGTCTGATCCATTTACGGTCACGCAAAACTTTGACGGGCCCTATTATGTATGATGATGAGTTCGACCGATCTAGACAAAGAAATTCTGCTCACTTGAAACACGAACTCCATACGAGAGCTGACATTTAGACCCTTGCCCAGCTCGCATCTAGCGACTGGCCAACTATCTGCAATGGATGGCATAAGCTCAGGCTGTTCCTAGTTCGAGCCTCTCGATTCGTTATACTGGTTAAGTAACTGACTTTACACGGCAACCCATCGCTACAAAAGTAAAGTGGCGTATGTCACATACTCTTGTGTGCCATGGGCCGTCTTGTACTGCATACCATACTCATGTATCCTCTAGAAACCCCTTGGCAATGTGCCTTCCAGCAACAAGTTAGAGGCTGTCCAAGTGATGTCAAGGACACCTCGTGTGTCATAAAAGAATCATACATGGGCAGCGCTCGGTGTGCATGTCGGGTGCGTCTGTTTTCCAGTCGTTCCATCTACAGCACTCTTTCCCAGTCGATACTCGAAGCTTGGAATCCAACCCGTTTCTTTTTATGCTTACTGTTCAAGTGATCCAGCCTTTCAAAATATCTCACCCACTACAATGCATCATATTCCGCACGAAACAGCTCCACACACCTTCGCTTCTTGATGGCAGGAAGATCGTGGCGAGACGTCTTTACAAAATATGACATCGTCTTTTCTTCTCTTCTCGCCTACCCGCTGGACCTTCGGTTATTGATAGTCCCGAGAAAAAGAAGATACCTCTGGCATTCCTCTTTTCGTCGGGTTGTGGTGCGTTTTATTTTGTATTGATGGAGTGTTGCATTCTAACGCCATGGTTCACAGGACTGATAAGCTATTCAAGTCAGCTGCGTTCACGGGTTTCCGACTTCCTTTAGTTAGCTCCTTTTGGAGTGCTGCTACAGTGCCTCTAGAATGTAATGAAGCCCATATATCCAGCACTCCAGCGCAGCACGGGCCAAATCTCTCGCTTTCTCAATTCAGACCATCCAACTACTGCTTCACAGCATGACATACTGGCACTATCTCCCGAAGTTGCTACGGTGATGCATGCACTAGGTCCTAGGACAGAAATCGGTATGCCACGATGCCTGCACCCTTCCCTGGGCCGCCTTTCGACCCCGCCTCCATTCTCTCTCTCCCAAATGTGATGCAACTCGGAAGATTGAAGCCTTGTCTGCGCTCCTTGTTTCGTGTGCATCTCAAACCTCAGAGCTATGGATTTAGCCATAGTATGTACGGAGGCCTGTAGCTCGTACAGTATTACTATCGTGTACCTCATACCCACCCTGCAATGTAGCCAAAGCCTTGTTTGTGTATGCGATATCGATCGACGATACTACAGAGAGGAGGAACATATCGTAATGTACATATTTCAGTCTGCAGAACACCAAGAAGGCGCAGAATACAATCCAAAAGCGAACGAATGCGATCAGAATGTAAAAAGAAAAATGGATCGAAAATGTCAGACCGGAGTAGAACAAGTCATGCAACGAGAGAGACTAGCTTGTCGCTATTCTCGAGCTTCGAAGCGATCCGTTGGAGTCTCTCAGGCTCATTCTCGAATCCAGCGCCCTTGAGCATAATAGCCATATAATCAAACGCCTTGGGAGCATCGATGGCAATATCGTCCAAAAATTCTGCCATGGGCATGAACCCCTCCTCAAAGACCTCAAGTGTACACTGTCTGTTACTCGTAGCCTGTGCGAAGAAAGCACCAACCAACGTCGCATCCGCCTCCTTGCTCTCGAGTGCGGACGCAACCAGCTTGTCCACGAGCCGGAAGCGGTGCTCGTCAGGAAGATTGGTGAAGTAGACCTCGGCCTCTTGAAGATTGCGATCAGCAAAGAACTCTTTCACATCTTCATCAATCTTCTTCGTCACGTCTGCTTGTGACATGGCAGTGGGTGCGCTTTCAGGTTCTTCTTCCGAAGGAGTCGTGGAGTTCTTTTTAGCTGCCGGAACAAACCGCGGAAGGAGCTGGAGCTTCCTGCGCTGCATGGCAGGCTCAGGAACACCAGCATGACCAAGATCAACCCCCGGCTTGAGTCTCGACGAACGACTGGGCATCGCGGACGCCTCAGCTGCGAGTTGAGGGTTCTGACTGAGCATATGGAACATGTTGGAGTTGGAATTCGCCCGGGAAAGTGTCTCCCGCTTGCTGTCCTTCTTGCCGGCTGCGAAGACGCCGCTCGGACCCATTACAATTGCCATGGCTGGGCCCTTGCTGATTTTGCCGAACTGCGACACAGGCGGTGGGGAAGACATGGAGGGAGGCGGTTGAGGTGTATGAGGGGGGTGCGGGATAGCGTGTGCCATGGTGGGTGTGCCAGGTAGTTGGGGGGCTGCGGGACGAGGTGACATGGGAAGAGGTTCAGGTTGATTGGGAGGAGGGACATGGGGGACATGTTGCGGGTGAGGCTGTTGGTGCATATGTTGGGAGGGCATGGCATAATACCCCCAAGGAGGTTGTGGTTGACATGGATCCATATACTTGGATCACGTTAAGAACACGGTTGATAAAGATATTTAGAAAAACGGAGTACTAACATAGTATCCGCTCCATGACATGGGCTGCATGGGTACCTGCGGTGGTATGCCTCCAGGAGGTGCTTGATGCGGGTGCGGAGCCATTCGGGGACTGGCAGGGATAGGTGGGCCACCGGGACCCCCTGGGCCAGCTCCCTGTCGAGACTGGCCTTGCACGTTTGGCACAGCACGAGAGAATGCAGGGGAACGTGGGGTGCCAGATGGCTGCTGCGGTGGGCGCATGTTATTTGGCACGAACTGCGAATATGAATGTGTGCCGAGTTGCGAGGGTTGCTGTGGCTGTTGCGACGAAGATGACGATGACTGGTGATGTGAAGGTAAATTAGAGGGCCGAGTGGAAGGAGAGGATGTGTCAGAAGACGGCTGGGAAGACGACGACGAGGGATTCTGGAAGAGCTTCGCAATGTCTGCTCTAGACGGTTTAGGTGTAGATGCGGTTGATGTTGCGGCCGTTGAGGATAGCGCACTGGAGTTGGAGGGCGTTGATGATAGGGAAGGTCGTGGGGGCTGCTTCGACGACCCTGTGGCCGATGCGGAAGCCGAGGTTTTGCCATTTACATGGTTGGAAGACGTAGCAGGTACGGATCCGAAAGACTTTACGACTTCGGTTTTTACAGCGGGAATGGCAGCCGGCGATGAAGATAACGGGGCCGAGGCATCATCTATTGATCCAAACACAACGGATGCTAAGAGTAAAAGTTAGAACTAGAAATTATTTTGGAGTAATAATCAAATCAAACCTGGTCGTACTACTGATCCCACATTATTTCGAGGGACTGAGACGCCATCTTTTACGGACACGCCCTGGCCTAACGCACTTGGACGTCTCGAGTGAGAAATAGCTATTGGAGATGCAACGTGAGTAGGAGCGGGAGACTGCGATCGCGGCGAAGGAGCTGCAGATGAATTGCTCTGCGGCGGGCCCTTTGCCCAAGCTGACTGCGAAGGGAGCGGCGTCGGAGTCTTTCCAGATGCAGTGGAAACTTTGTCGCCGCGTCGGGATCTACCGCAAGACATGCTTATCTGACGGTTGAAAGACTCCTTCTCTGCAGCTGCCTTCTCCTTAGCAGCCTGTAACAAGAGCGTCAGTACAAATGTTTCCGACGATGCTAGTCTATCTTACCAGCTCGCGAACAGCAGCAATCGTCGTAGGTGCAGCAACAGCATTCCGGCTGACCCATTTGCGGTCGCGCAACTCAATGACGTCCTGAGATCACTATGATGAACACAACCGACAAAGATAAAATATTGCTACACACCTGAAGCATGAACTGCATGCGAGAGCTGACGTCGAGGCTCTTGCCGAGCTCCTTCATGCGCGTGAAGTAAACGTCCATATGCGCGCGGGCTTTCGGTGTGTCAAGCAACTGGCCAACTGTCTTCAACAGCTGACACAAGCTCTCAATCTCCTCTTCAACGGGGTTCTCAACGTTGCCCAATAGCTTCTTCACACACTCGTGCATGACACGCTCCGTGAGCATCTGCAACTTAAACAGCTCGCCGATGAACTTGATGAGACCAAGACCCTGACGTCGCGCCTTCCTTGCAGCGTAGTACTCCTCGAAACAAAGCTCAGCTTCATTCATGCCAGTCGTCTTGCGAGCAGCCTTGGTTGCATGATCGTCGGAAGCCTTCGCTGCAGCAGTTGCAACAATAGCTTCCTCGGGGAACCACCCGCGCTCAAAGTCTTCTTGACATCGGTTGAGGAGATACTTCCGGAACAGCTGTCCGCCAGCAATAGGCTTGCCCTCTGTGTTCTTGATCCCGTCATCCTGCACCTCAGGACTGATCTGCTCCATCATCTTCCGACATAAACGCGCATACATCTCATTACAAGCAGCCTCATCAATGGCCTTCTCGTACACCAACCGGATGACTTGGACGAGTGTCCGTCCATCCTTCTCATTCACGCTCTTGTTGGCCCAGTGGATGATCTGGTCAGAAATTGTCTCGAATTTTTCCATCGTGAGCTTGTTGAGCAGTGCCTTGACATTACGGTCCACCAGCTCGGGTGAATCAACACCAGGTTGAGCCTTGCGGGTCATACTCGTAGGGACCCAACGGTTGACAGACAATTCCAGAGGTACAACGGGCTCTAAGTCAGCACCCGGGATAGGTGCAGTGCCAATGCCGGAACTATGTCCTTGCTGGGACATTGGTACCTTTTCGGCGTCACCATGCTCCTTACTGCGTTTAAAGTGTGTGCAGTAGCTGTTGACATGCATGGGATGGCCAAAACCGCCCGTGCTGGGTGTACGCACCATCGTGGAACGGAATTGGGAAATAGCACTGCTAGTTGAAGCAGAACGGGAGTTAGACATAGCGAGCTGCTCCTCGCTGGTAAGTTTGTTTCCTTGGGACTGGGAATTGTCCATCTGGAAACCGCTTGGAACGGAGAGTTTCTGATAATCGACGTGAGGTTGACCACCTGTGGGCATACACCGTTCAACGTCCAACCACTGCGGCTCTTGGAGCGCACACTTGTAGCACATTATGTCCGTGCTTTCAATCTTGCATGCGGCAAGTGATGTTCGAGTAGTATGGAAAGACTTCCGGAATTCGCGCAGCTCAGATACTTGAGTTCCCTGTGAAACAGATCAGCATGTACCGAATGAGTAGAAATATTCTGCTCACCTTCAGCAAAATGCCCTGAAAATAATCGGGGATAAGTAGTCTGCCGGCGACATCAACGAATCCTTTGTGTTGTCGGGCCGGGTGCTCAGGGTCTTGGTTGTATAGAGCGTTGCATTCAATGCCGTAAATGGCGCGTGCAACTTGAGAGGACACTAGGTGGTCAATGTAGAACGAAACTGCCCCATCAGCAACAGCCTTGTTGCTGTGATCCGATGAGTAGGAGTAGTCATGTTGGTATTCGAGGGCTTACACGTGGGCATCATGGCGACAGAAGCTGATGCCTAGAGGTAGAAAATATTCCTGGAGTCTCACAAACAGCCAGTCGCTGGCAGCGAAACCGCCAACCAAACAAATTAACTTCAAGATGACGATGTCAAGATCCATCTAGTATCTGAACGAAATGTAATGCT
Organism: Suillus americanus; assembly: GCA_016695465.1. NCBI lineage: Eukaryota > Fungi > Basidiomycota > Agaricomycetes > Boletales > Suillaceae > Suillus > Suillus americanus. Next base: position 588,578 of record MU177894.1, read on the forward strand.
CACACTAATTGGAGTTGAAGCCACGCGTCTCTGCTGCTCAACAGCCTCGATGATAGCTTCGATGGATGGTTCAAACAAGTCTGCGATGTCCTGGCTGTACGATAAAAGTGAGGCTTATGAGGAGAGCATCACAGAGAATATGGACAAACCCGGCCAATTTTAATTGCCCTGATCGAATATCGTACTTCAGATCCTTGTCGCGGATGGTACCAAACTTGATGTAAGATGGTTCGTCAGGCTTACGGAACCAAAGTTTTGCGCTTTTGTCAAAGATGTCCGCCATTTGTGCGACGATCTTGGGGTCAGAGTAGCGCTTTGAGCCCGAAAGTTTCTCTGGGCCAAGTGACTATCAGTTGTTGGTTTATGCATGACCAATTCATTCACAGACTTTGTAAAAGAGTACGAGCGCGACTAGTAACAAAGACTGAACCTTGCAGGGAACCTGAGCGGAATTCAGTAAGAGACCAACACAGGAAAGCGGAACTCACATTCAGCTGGGGAAATCTCCTTGAAAGAGGTCGGAGATAACTTCATCGAGTAGGCGCTGAGATCGATGGTTCCGCCTCCGGCGTCAACAACAATGACTCCCTGGCTGCCAGATTGATCTTCCTCGTCATTGGAGTAATCATAATCTGACACATCTAAAGGGGTTTTATCCGATGCAATCACGTTGGTAACACAGAAATGAAGACTCGCTTCGCCCTCAGTCAAGAGGTGCACGTGCGATTGCTCCTCCTTAGATGAGATGAGGCCAGCGAGCTCGACAGCGCGTCTAATCTGTTGTTGTTGTTGACCTTCCCAAACGTTCGGATGTGTGAGCACGAACTCGATGGAGTTCTCGACCGATCTCCATAAATTCAGATGTGATTCCTGGATATAAGATCGAGCGCATTGGAAGAGGTAGCGCATGAAGTCGGCAAGGACTTCTACTGCGGATTTTCCTTGTGGGAGAGGTTCTATATCGGCATCCCGTATGTGAGACGATGGCAGATGCTTCGCGCGAAGATGGAGTTTCCACCTGACCGAGATTAATATACAGCCTATATTTTTTCCTTGACGATATGCATACCACGCGAGCTTCACCCATCCCTCGTCTTCTGCCTGTTCGATGACATGCTCTTGTAGAACCTCGGCACCCACGGCGCGGACGTGTCCCTGAAGGTCGTAGTAGAGAATTGATGGTATTTTGGAGTTACCTCCGAAACTGTCTTGCGCAGGATATCTACAATTCCACCATGAGCAAGAGACATGGCGCCTGAGCTGGCTACTGACCTTGCTACTCCTCGAATTACAGGCACCTCTCCTGGGTCTAGTATACAATACGAGACTCCACTGAACGTGGTTCCAACATCAAATGCAAGCACTAGCTTTCGTGTTGGGCCCTTGTATGGTTCCCGTAGAAACATAATAGTAATACGAAGGCTGGCAATTCATGTGTTGAAGTTTATATGCAAAGGGGTGTGCCTTACATTTCAAAGGTCACATGCCAAGGTTGGAGGCGCAGATCAAGGTGTGTGTGCCTCGTGCCATGGCAATTGATTGTGCTAGGATAGAGCAGACGCATGCATGTCGTGCATCTCCTATGACCTATTCTGAACAAGGCAGATTCTTGCAAACCGGAGCCTTACGCCCAGTTTCACGTACCATTCGCTGAGAAATTCATCTGAGTTCGGATCTTACATCATGATGTGCATCAATGAGCGGCTTGGCACCAATTTGGCGTCGCCCACTGGCACACTGCCAATCAGCCTGGCGTACACAGCGTGTTAGCAAATGTTTTGAATTGGGCTCAATTCAAGTGGTCGAGACACTGTTACCTGAAGTGTTGATTGAGTAGTATGTCGTCAGATTTGAGTCACTGGCGCACCTTGAAGTCGGATTGTCTTCGAGACTGGTCGTGTGACGGTAAGCGCGCGAAGTTCGAAATCACCGGTACAAGAGGCTTAAGAGTGCTCTCGGGAGGATAAAAGTCTGATATTTGGGGCAGATAACGTGACTAATGTGCTGAATTGTTCCTTATCGCAGGGATTGCAAATGATGCATGATGTACGACAACACCCACCTTTTGGGATTTTTTCCTATCTTGCGCGACGAGTTTCTCAATACTTCTACACTGAACTTTAGTTTCATCTCAGGTGCAGACTCGAAACATGAGTGAATGCACTTTAAACATGTGGGTGGCATTGAAAATAGTTGGCCTCGACACGAAGAAAGTTATCGATGTCACATCATGTTATGCTTGCAAACTTCAAAGCCCCGTCAGCTCTCGGATACCACTTTCCCCCGTCTAATTGGTCTACGTTGGATAGTATCCTCGTTGGAAACCTAAGTTTATTCTTCGAAGTCAACTCTTATCGTGTGCAACACTTTCTAAGTGCCACTTTCCCTGACGGAACATCATGGTTTTAGCAAAACAGCTTGTGTCATACCTCCACAGTCAACTCGTCGCCAGTAGAGACTACTGCGCTGCCACTGGTGTATACTGTTCTCTTCGACAGGCGACAAACATATCATCAAGTGATTCCCTCCAAACTTGAAGGCAGTCGGGAGGACCGCTGACCAGTGGCTTAAACTGGAGGGAAGGTTCTCGATTGGGACAACTGGGAGGCATAGTCTCCCTACCTTTTCCTGCGATAGAAGCAACGTTCGCCGATCTGTACTGCTTTGTCAAGTAAGGTAAAGATCATGTTGATGCCTTGATCACACGAACCATGACGAAGCAGTATGTGATTCTAGGACGAGCATACAGTCTTCACTGGGAAAAACGTAAATACCAGCATTCGATGCGTGGTGTGACTTGTCAGGAACCTCTGGTGTAACGGCTCACTCAATCGTATGGTGTGCATCCTAACTCATTTATGTGATGAGATCAGTGTCCATGCACCTGCTTATCCTGTGTCCACATCTTTTCCATTCATATCCCGGCATACCAAACCAACGTCGATGAGGACGACTTCGTCACTTGTCACAGCACCTTCTACATCGATCACGCTTACGGGGTATGCTGGGTTTGTGGAACAGACTGCAAGGACGCGAATGAGTGGTGGTATGCTTATGAGCATGGGCCTGGAGAGTGAAGATATGAAAGAGCTTGCTAGTGCGTTGTGGGAGATCCTCGATGGGTACGGAAATGACAAGATGCATGAACTTGAAGAAATATCACCCTATTCGGAAACAATAGTCCGCGGCTACCTGAGTAGCTTCAAGTGTCGTCCTGCAGTGTTTCGAAAAGCTACACGACAACCGTAATACCGCAAAGGGAAATCATGTTGGGCATTTATAACACATCGGAGGTTTGGACATTTTACTTCTTGCAAAACTTCAATCAAAAGCAGATCTAGACCTGGCTAGAGCATTCTAGACCTAGCCTGGAACGCTCTGGAGCGCTTTAGATTGCATTTCGAATGCGATTTCACTAGTGGCAAAATGTGGTGAAATGTCGAAACCCCCGCTGTGTAATAAAAGACGTCAAGCATGGGATATCGGGTCCTAACGAAAGTTGTAGGAGTCGGAGACTCGAGCTCGGTACGCAAGCACCGTTACGGACAAGAAGAAGCGCGTATGCCACAATGCCTGCACCTTCCCTGGACCGCCTTTTGACCCCGCCTCCATTTTACTCGCTCCCAAATGCGATGCAACGCAGATAATTGATCAAGCCTCGTCTGCCACACTCCTTAATTCATGTGCATCTGCAGAGTCGAGCCTCAGGGCTATGGATTCAGCCATGGTATCTATGGAGGCCTGTAACTCGTACAGTATTGTTATTGTGTACCTCATACCCACCCTGTAATGTATCTAACATCAATAGCTAGCTAAAGCCTTTGCCTCTCTATGTGATATCGATCAACGATACTACAAAGAAGACGAACGCAGGAGAATCGTGACGTAAATATTTCAGTTTGTGGAACACCACGAAAGTGCGAAATACAATCAAAAAAAAGCGAACTTGAAAACAGAAATGCGACGAGAGTGTAAGAAGAAAAATATACGACTCACAGCCATGGGTGCGCCCACGCTGATATTGCCAAGCTAGTACTGTGACAGATCATCGATATCAACCTTGGGAGGTGCCCGCGGAAACAGAACTGCCACCCGCAACAGCCAAGCCGTCAGGGCCGTGTTCTCGGTTCCGGCTGTCGCCGCGTCGAAAACCGCCACGAACACCGCCACGAAAACTGCCACGAAACATGCCTTGACGTCCGTTGAAAGACCTCTTCTCTGCAGCAGCTTTCCCCTTGGCGGCCTGTAACATGAGTGTCAATAAATTGATTTTCAACAACGCCAATCTAATAATTATATCTTACCGGCACGTGAATGGTTGCAATCGTCATAGGCGCAGCATTGCGGCTCATCCATCCACGGTCACGCAACTCGATGACATCCTAACGTTTCGATGATGAGCAAGACCGACGGAGATGGGATATTGCTACACACCTGAAGCATGAACTGTATGCGAGAGCTGACGTTGAGGCTCTTGCCGAGCTCCTTCATGCGCGTGAAGTAAACGTCCATATGCGCGCGGGCTTTCGGTGTGTCAAGCAACTGGCCAACTGTCTTCAACAGCTGACACAAGCTCTCAATCTCCTCTTCCTCGGGGCTCTCAACGTTGCCCAACAACTTCTTCACGCACTCGTGCATGATACGCTCCGTGAGCATCTGCAGCTTGAACAGCTCGCCGATGAACCTGATGAGAACAAGACCCTGGCGCCGCGCCTTCTCTGCAGCGTAGTACTCATCGAAACAAAGCTCAGCTTCTTTCGTGCCAATCCTCTTGTGAGCAGCCTTGGTTGCATAATCGTCGGAAGTCTTCACCGCGGCGGCTGCAGCAGTAGCTTCCTTGGTGAACCACCCGCGCTCAAAGTCTTCTTGACACCGGTTGAGGAGATGCTTCCGGAACAGCTGTCCGCCAGCAATAGGCTTGCCCTCTGTGTTCTTGATCCCCTCAGCCTGCACCTCAGGACTGATCTGCTCCATCATCTTCCGACACAACAGTGCATAGTACATCCCGCTCCAAGCCTCATCAGTCGCCTTCAAATTCTCGAATACCAACCGGGTGACTTGGATGAGCGTCCGCCCATCCTTCTCATTCACGCTCTTGTTGGCCCAGTGGATGATCTGGTCTGAAATTGTCTCGAATTTCTCCATTGTGAGCTTGTTGAGCAGCGCCTTCACCTTACGGTCCACCAGCTCAGGTGAATCAACATCAGGTTGAGCTTTGACGGTGGTACTCGCAGGGACCCAACGGTTGGCAGACAATTTCAGAGGTGTAACGGACTCGAAGCCAGCGTCCAGGATAGATGCAGCGCCAAAGCCAGAACTATGTTCTTCCTGGGACATCGGTAGCTTGTTGGTACCACCACGCCTCTCACCGCGTTTAGTGCGTATGCGCTTGGTGCCGTGCGTGGGATGCCCAGGCCCACCTGTGCTGGGCGTGCACGCCACCGTGGAACGAAATTGGGAAGAGGCACTGCTAGTTGAAGCAGAACGGGAGTTGGACATGGAAAACCGCTCCTCGCTGGTAAGTTTGCTTCCTGGGGACTGGAAATTGCCCATCTGGAAACCGCTTGGAATGGGGGGTTTCTGTAAGCCACCGATATCCAGACCTACAAAAGCCTGGCGGTTAGCAGAAACGGCCATCGTACCAGAGACGGTCCGATGGCATCCAGAGCCACCGGGGGCCACGGGAAACAAAGTTCGATCTACGGGTTCAATGCCAAGGACACCGAGGGCAGGAAGGGTAGGCGGCTTCTCCTTGCAAATGTGCATGAACTGCATAAGGAAATCACGGTCGTATCTACACGAAGTAATGAATGAGACATTCGAAGTAAAAGAGTTAAGACACACCTGAATCGGCCATCCCTGACGTTCGCATTGAGCTCAATCTTCGGGCTCTTAATGCCTTCGGGGTATGCAACCTCGCTGAGATTCTCGATGACACGTGCGGTGAGGAGTGCAGAAGGGGGAGGGGCAGAAACATCTCTCTTCGCTGAAGCGAGGTCGAGAGGGCCAGGACGTCTTCGTGAAATCTCAGTGGGACAGGGCATCGAGCCGCACAATTCAGCAGTGGCACAACTAGTTGAGGCAGAACAGGCGTTACGATGACGTCCAAAGCCACCGCGGGCCTTGGGAAACGAAGTTTGATCGATGGGTTCAATGCCGAGGACATCGAGAGCAGGAAGGGTAGGCGGCTTCTCCTTGCAAATGTTCATGAACTGCATTAGAAAGTCACGGTCGTATCTGCACGAAGCAGTAAGTGGGACATTCAAAGTGAAAGAGGTGAAACACGCACCTGAATCGGCCATCCTTGACGTTCGCATTGAGCTCAACCCTCGGGCCCTTGATGCCTTCGGGGTACGCAACCTTGCTGAGATTCTCGATGACACGTGCAGTGAGAAGTGCGGAAGGGGGAGGCGTAGAAACATCTATCTTCGCTGAAGCAAAGTCGGGAGGGCCAGGACGTCTTGGTGAAATCTCAGTGGGAGGGGGCGTCGAGGCGCGCAATTCAGCAGTGGCACTGCTAGTTGAGGCAGGACAAACGTTGGATGGCATGGTAAAACGCTCTGCGATGGTAATTTTGCTTCCTGGGGACTGGAAATTGGCCATCTGGAAACTGCCTGGAACGGAGGGTTTCTGATAATCGACGTGAGGTTTACCACTTGTTGGGATCCGAATGTTGGAAGACATGTCGAGGAACTGGAAATTGGCGCCCAATCTGCCAGATAATGCAAGGACAGAACCCTATCCACCTCGCTGCGGATGGGATCGTCCGACGGGCCGCACATGGCTGGATCAATACAGCTCTTTGCAATGAGGCTTGCTTTAATACTTGCTGGACAAGAAGAAGCATACATGGTGATGTAAGCATTAGTGGTGTGTACTCGGTGCTAGTTGTAGCGACAGCAACAAAAAGAGGATCAATGCAAAAGTACCGCAATGTGCATATGTCAGTTTGCAAAACACTAAGAAAGTGCGGAACATGATCAAAAAGCGAACGAAAACAGATAATGAGATAATGCAAAAGAAATGGATCGAAAATGTCAGTCGGAGTGAGGCAAATCAAACCACGAGAGAGACTAGCTTGTCGCTATCCTCGAGCTTCGAAGCAACCCGGTAGAGTCTCTCTGGCTCATTCTGGAACCCAGCACCCTTGAGCATGATAGCCATATAGTCAAATGCCTTGGGAGCATCGATGGCAATATCGTCCAAAAATTCTGCCATGTGCATGAATCCCTGCTCAAATTCCTCGAGCGTACACTGTCCGTTGCTCATAGCTTGCGCGAAGAAATCGCCCACCAACCTTGCATCTATCTCTTTGCTCTCGAGCGCGGAGGTAACCAGCTTGTCTACGAGCCGGGAGCGGTGCTCGTCAGGAATATTGGGGAAATAGTCGTCCGCTTCTTGAAGATTGCGAACCATGAAGAACTCCTTCACGTCTTCATCAATCTTCCTGACAGTTGCTTCTGACATGGCGGGTACGCTGTCAGGTTCTTCTTCCGAAGGAGTCGTGGCGTTCTCTTCAGTAGCACCAACGGACCCTGGAAGAAGCGGGATCTTCCTGCGCTGTACAGCGGGCTCAGGAACACCGGCGTGACCGAGATCAACGCCCTGCTTAAGTCTCGACGAATGACTGGGTTTCGTGGACGCCTTAGCGGCGAGTTTAGGGTTCTGACTGAGAATATGGAGCATATTGGAGCTTGAATTCGTCCGAGAAAGTGTCTCCCGCTTGCTGTCTTTCTCTCTGCCCACGAGCGCACTACTTGGACTCATAACCATGGACGCGCCCACGCTGATCTTGCCAAACTGTGACAGATCATCAGCCTTGGGAGGCGTCCATGGAATAGAGCCACCTGGAGCAGCACAGCCATCAGGGCCGTGCTCTTGTTTGTGCTCGCTCCCGCCTCGAGGACCACCGCGAGACATGTGTATCTGACGGTTGTCCACGAGTCGGAAGCAAAGCTCATGTGGACGATCGGTGAAGTAGATGTTTGCTTCCTCGAGATTGCGAACCGCGAAGAACGCCCTCACGTATCTATCGATTTCCTTCTTGATGTCCGCTTCTGTCACAGCAATGGGTGTGCTTTCGCGTTCGTCTTCCAAAGGAGTTATGATGCTCTCGTCAGCAGCACGAACGAATCGCGGAAGAAGCTGGAGCTCCTTGTGCTGTACAGCGGGCTCAGGAACACCATCATGATCAAGATCAATGCTTGGTTTCCGACTCGACGAACAACCGGGCTTTGTAGATACCTCGGCGGCGAGTTCAGGGTTCTGGCTGAGCATGTGAAACATATTTGAACTCGAATTTGTCTGTGAAAGTGCCTCCCGCTTGTCGTCCTTGCTAGCCCCAAAGATGCCGCTTGAACCCATCACCAATGTCCTGGGTGGACCATTAGTGATGTCGCCGAACGGTGACAGATCACTAGCTTTGGGAGGCGCCCGCGGAACATAGTCACCTGCAACAGCCCAGTCATCAGGGCTATTCTCTTGGTGGCAGTCACTGCCCCTTCGAGATCCACCACGAGACATGCTCATCTGACAATTGAGATCCTCTGCAGCTGCTTTCTCCTTGGCGGCCTGTAACACAAGTGTCAATATTTAATTAATTTTCAACGACACCAATCTATCTTACTAGCACGTGAACAGCGGCAATCGTCAGAGGTGCAGCATCACGGCTCATCCATATACGGTCCCGCAGCTCGATGACATCCTAAAATCACGATGATGAGCACAATCGACAAAGATACTCAAAAATGCCACATACCTGAAGCATGAACTGCATACGAGTGCTGATGTTGCGACTCTTGCCCAGCTCCTTCATGCGGTTGAAGTAAACGTCCATATGCGCGCTTGCTTTCGGCGTGTCAAGCAACTGGCCAACTGTCTTCAATAGCTGACACAAGCTTTCAATATTCTCTTCCTCAGGATTCTCGATGTTTCCCAGCAGCTTCTTCACACACTCGTGCATGATACGCTCCGTGAGCATCCGCACCTTGAACAGTTCGCCAATGAACGTTATGAGATTAAGACCCTGGCGCTTCGCCATCTGTGCAGCGTGGTACTCGTCGAAATTGAACCCAGTATCCAATGTGCCTTTCTTCTCGTGAACAGCCTCGGTTGCTTGATTGTCAGATGCCTTTGCCGCAGCGGCTGCAGCAGTAGCTTCCTTGGCGAACCACCCACGCTCAAAGTATTCCTGACATCGGTTGAGGAGATACTTCCGGAAGAGATGGCCACCTCTGATAGGCTTGCCCTCCATATTCTTGATCCTCTCATCCTGCACCTCAGGACTGATCTGCTCCATCATCTTCCGACACAGCCGCGCGTACATCTCACTCCAAACAGCTTCATCAATCGCCTTCTCGAACACTAGCCGGATGACTTGGATGAGCGTCCGCCCATCCTTCTCATTCACGCTCTTGTTGGCCCAATGGATGATCTGGTCTGATATCGTGTCGAATTTCCCCATCGTGAGCTTGTTGAGCAACGCCTTGACCTTACGGTCGACCAGCTCAGGTAAATCAACACCAGGTTGAACCTTGCGGGTCGTACTCGCAACCCAACGGTTGGCAGATAATTTGAGAGGTACAACAGGTTCGGAGCCAGCGCGCAGGGTAGGTGCTGCGTCAAAGCCAGAACCCTTAGCACGTCTACTATGCGTTCTGCCAGTGCCATGCATGAGATGACCATGACCGCCTTGGCTAGACGTGTGTACCATCGGGGCGCGCGATTCAGCAGTAGCACGGCTGGTTGAGGCAGGACGGACATTGGATGGCATGGTAAAACGCTCTTCGCTAGTGAGCTTGTTTACTGGGGACCGGAACTTCATGCCTATCTGGAAGAATTTTGGAACGGAGGGTTTCTGATGGTCGGCGGGAGGTTGACGGAGTTGCGCTGGGTCGTACTTATGGGAACCAGAATGTTGGCAGACGTGTCGAGGAGCTAGAGATTGGCGCCCAATCAGCAAGGGTAGAACCCTAATATGCACATGTAACTGTCCGACGGGCCGTGCATGACTGGATCAATACAGCTTCCTGCAATGAGGCTTGCATAAAACTTGCCGGACCCCCATGTTTGACGAACTGTCGGAATCTGAAATGCATTGCTGGTACCTGATGTACTGCTAGCTGTATCCTATGCCGCTGTATGTAGTGAACGATAACAAAAAAAGAGGACAAACGCAAAAGTGCCGTGCGATGTACATATATTAGTTTGCTGAACACCAAGAACGTGTGCAATACGATCAGAAAACGAACGAAAACGAAAATGCGATAAGAATGCAGGTAAAAAGAAAAATGGATCGAAAACGTCAGATGCGAGTAGGATAGATCATGCAACGAGAGAGACTAGCTTGTCGCTATTCTCGAGCTTCGAAGCGATCCGTTGGAGTCTCTCAGGCTCATTCTCGAATCCAGCGCCCTTGA
>MU177894.1:602074-614794 GCA_016695465.1 Suillus americanus
CGCGGAAGGAGCTGGAGCTTCCTGCGCTGCATGGCAGGCTCAGGAACACCAGCATGACCAAGATCAACCCCCGGCTTAAGTCTCGACGAACGACTGGGCATCGCGGACGCCTCAGCTGCGAGTTGAGGGTTCTGACTGAGCATATGGAACATGTTGGAGTTGGAATTCGCCCGGGAAAGTGTCTCCCGCTTGCTGTCCTTCTTGCCGGCTGCGAAGACGCCGCTCGGACCCATTACAATTGCCATGGCTGGGCCCTTGCTGATTTTGCCGAACTGCGACACAGGCGGTGGGGAAGACATGGAGGGAGGCGGTTGAGGTGTATGAGGGGGGTGCGGGATAGCGTGTGCCATGGTGGGTGTGCCAGGTAGTTGGGGGGCTGCGGGACGAGGTGACATGGGAAGAGGTTCAGGTTGATTGGGAGGAGGGACATGGGGGACATGTTGCGGGTGAGGCTGTTGGTGCATATGTTGGGAGGGCATGGCATAATACCCCCAAGGAGGTTGTGGTTGACATGGATCCATATACTTAGATCACGTTAAGAACACGGTTGATAAAGATATTTAGAAAAAACGCAGTACTAACATAGTATCCGCTCCATGACATGGGCTGCATGGGTACCTGCGGTGGTATGCCTCCAGGAGGTGCTTGATGCGGGTGCGGAGCCATTCGGGGACTGGCAGGGATAGGTGGGCCACCGGGACCCCCTGGGCCAGCTCCCTGTCGAGACTGGCCTTGCACGTTTGGCACAGCACGAGAGAATGCAGGGGAACGTGGGGTGCCAGATGGCTGCTGCGGTGGGCGCATGTTATTTGGCACGAACTGCGAATATGAATGTGTGCCGAGTTGCGAGGGTTGCTGTGGCTGTTGCGACGAAGATGACGATGACTGGTGATGTGAAGGTAAATTAGAGGGCCGAGTGGAAGGAGAGGATGTGTCAGAAGACGGCTGGGAAGACGATGACGAGGGATTCTGGAAGAGCTTCGCAATGTCTGCTCTAGACGGTTTAGGTGTAGATGCGGTTGATGTTGCGGCCGTTGAGGATAGCGCACTGGAGTTGGAGGGCGTTGATGATAGGGAAGGTCGTGGGGGCTGCTTCGACGACCCTGTGGCCGATGCGGAAGCCGAGGTTTTGCCATTTACATGGTTGGAAGACGTAGCAGGTACGGATCCGAAAGACTTTACGACTTCGGTTTTTACAGCGGGAATGGCAGCCGGCGATGAAGATAACGGGGCCGAGGCATCATCTATTGATCCAAACACAACGGATGCTAAGAGTAAAAGTTAGAACTAGAAATTATTTTGGAGTAATAATCAAATCAAACCTGGTCGTACTACTGATCCCACATTATTTCGAGGGACTGAGACGCCATCTTTTACGGACACGCCCTGGCCTAACGCACTTGGACGTCTCGAGTGAGATATAGCTATTGGAGATGCAACATGAGTAGGAGCGGGAGACTGCGATCGCGGCGAAGGAGCTGCAGATGAATTGCTCTGCGGCGGGCCCTTTGCCCAAGCTGACTGCGAAGGGAGCGGCGTCGGAGTCTTTCCAGATGCAGTGGAAACTTTGCTCATTCTACAAACACAAAAAAAAACGCATAAGACGCGCAGAAGGTAGTTTTAGTCTAGTCATCAGCAACAACGAGCATAGAACGAATTGAACTCACGAATTTTCGATGTAACAGATATTTTAGCAAACAGTCGATGATTTGTCGCGCGTGGTGGTCGTCAAGTATGACCTGCCAGCAGGCGAAAACAAAAGATCAGTTGTATGAACCTTGGTTCTGTCTATGAAAAACGAAAGCCCGTCGCTGTCAGTTGCGATCTCGGCAGGTTAAAAGGATGTCTTCCTGCTATAGCCTGAGGCTGTAGGGAAACGACGGAGTACAACAAGTGCGTGGGACTCGAGCCAAAAAAATCACCCCCTACAATTGGACCCCAGAAACCGCATTTAAATGGTCCCCGTTCACTCAGTCGGCAATCCAACTTTTTATTGTTCTGACTATGTAGAACCGACAACGGAACCGTGCTGAAATCAAAACACGCTCTTATAACACGAGTCAGCTTGACTGTCTTTAACGTCATTTACACGACGTCAAGAAGACATGCATGCAATCCATGCTAAAGACACGCAGCTCACTCAGCTAGTCGGCGATAAGAATTAGCCCTAACCGGCCAACAAACTTGTATCGGTCATGGGTGGCACTAGTTCAAGAACTCGCTTGAACCCCTTCTGGACCGTCATGTTATTATGAGCGGTTCTAGGTGAGTCTAGTATCGACTGCTTCAGACTGATAAGCCTACTAGTGTACTCTGCGGTTCTCGCCGCTCAGACGTAGACTCGTCATCGCCAGCACAGGACATTTGTATTTCATCCGTGTGTATAGTAACCGTAACAAGATTCGATCCTGGGTCAATTATTACATCTATTTATTTCTTATCAGGTTGGGTTTACTCCGGGCAAACATTTATTGCGCTGAGCTCACAGGTGTCTATTTGTATTTCATCTCACCTAGCTCGTCGAAGAAGATACCAACCGTCTTTATACCAGGCTACTCGCTGTTTCTGACCGATTCAGCCGATTGTTCCAGATGTCGAGGCTCTTGAGAGCGTGCACTCACTAGCCCCTCAGCTGTGCACGACCAATCCTTCAATAACCAACTGTTGAGCATCCTACGAGGCCTTTCTCTCTGCAGTGGAGGATAGGCAGGTGTTTGGCACTACAGTTTGCGCAGTTTACTGTACCGCTTCACACTATGTGGATGACAAGTTAGACTCTTCATTGCGCAACGCGAGTGAAACTTAGATGTCACTCCCTTTATCTGGCCAAGGCGCGCGTACACATGCGTGTTTTGTTGTGGTTGGTTACAATTCCTTCATTCATGATGACTGCTAATGGTGATGAATGTGAGATTCACCAACCGGTCAGTGCGGGTCGCAACGCCTTAACGAGTCGATTTCTGCCTGATCCAGATAACGAAATGTCGATCGTATCACCGAGGTTTGCGTCGGTTTCACGCCAAGATGCTCACCTTATTTTTGGCCACGCTCACCATGCTGGTGGCAGTATACAAAGTGGGACTACATAGGAATTTTCAAATATGCTGTAAGCTTTTCCGCTGCAAGTACAATCAACTTCTACCCACACAATCATATACGCCCGAGGCTCAGATTGAGACTGGAGACTAGCTCGAAGCACATCGCCGTGCAATACGAGCTTGCCAAGGTCAAGTACAGTGAGCACTGCGCTGGGCTTGAACAGGAGCATATCAAGGTAGCATTGTGAGGGAGCTTTGGAAGATGCAGCGTGATTTTTTTCGCAAAGCAACTCCTCCCCCGCATTAAAGCTTAAGTGCTTATGACAAGTGTCTCTGTCATGCCCTAGATTTTAAGTCCTAAATTGGATCGATTAGGCCTCAGGCCTCATTGACTTCGCACCAGAAATCTGTGTGGAATATTTTAATAGTCACACAGTGGCCAGATCCCTGACTTTCACCAAATATACACGTCAATAATTGTACGAACATTATTACACAAAGGTCGTCTGTCATGTATCGTTTAAATGACGTCCCAAGTCTCCTCGTATATATACAGCTGATTATCCATTATTCGAACGGCATAGCCATCGATGTAGTAATTGGTGATGGGCCCAATAGCAAACTGCGGCGTGCCCATCCAGAACAGTCGATATGACATCTCACTTGTCGTTTTTTTAAATGGATCATGACCCGCATGCGAGGGACAGCAGGAAAACTGACGTCTATCATGTGTAAGTGGACGGTTCCGCGGGAGCAAGCACGCATGTGTAAGTAGGGACAGTATAATTAGACCTGGACAAGCGATAAAACACGTAACCAGGTATCAAAACAGAGCCGAGTAGAAACTGAGATAAAGGAAACGACGAAACACACCTGGTATAATAGTATTATTATGAGGCTAAACAGTGAAAAAGCATCGGATGTACCAGAATGCAAGGCAAATATTATCCCAATAACCATAGTCTTCTAGCGCAGGTTGTTGCGTCGCCGTCTGTACTTGAGGTTGAGGCTATAGCTGTAGCGTCGAGTTTGGCTGCACCACAGGCTGAGCTGATGACTGACTGGCAGTCTCAGCTTTACGCTTCACAGGGGGACGCGGAGCGTAGACCCTCTGGAGATCCGGTTATGTATAAATATAGCAGAACAGGCGATGACGATAGGAGATGAAGATGTTCCAGAAGCGGAGAGCCGAGGATGGATTAGGGCGCTCGGAACGATGAGAGGAGCAAAATGGTGCCAAAGTATGAGAATTTTTTTAATGTTCATCAATCATATTGTTCCCTTTGTATGACGAAGTACAAGGCTTACCTGAAAAAAGTCCCTATAGTCATCACTATCCAGTCACGCCAAAGGATTTATAGTGTCGGCCTGTGAAAGTTCTGTGAACAAAAAGGAAGTCGATCCAATGCAAGAATACTAGAAGTACTGACATCAAGGCAATGCAAGGCAGCGTCTGGGTCAAGTTTCCTTGCGTGTATTTTACTACCTTGAAGTGTGGTTATGAAAACACGTACCGGAAGCTTAGGAGCTGGGTATTTAACCATCCATAACGCAAGATTCCTGCCACGTCCGTCATATACGAGGTATCTCCAACCTCAAGAGAATGAGATACAGTTAGTATTTTGCAATCTTCCTGGCTGGCCAAGCGGCTGATAGGACTCTGGTGCAAGAAGACGAAACCCAGAAAACTATCCTCGTGGTCTTCAAATTGATGCTTTGGTATTGACTTGTTGGATTGTGCTGGTGAAGCTTCGTCGATGATCGATGTCGCAGGAGGTTTAGAATCAGGAGACATGGCTCGTTACGGTTAGCCGTCTGTATGCTTTTCTGGCTGTTCATGATCGAAAATGACGGGGAAGAATGGGCCAGTACTGACTAGCATAGGTTGTTCTGATGGTTCCTCGCTGGTATGTAGCTTGTAGCAAGCCAGCGACGATGGCAGGTCCAGGCAGGTCCACGGGCACGATGTCGTAACAGCCCTTTCGCCCACGGCACCGGGCATATGTTCATGATCAATCTTCAGGATGATTCACATGAATCAAATCATGCTAACGACGAACGCGCTATACACATTAACAGACGGAGTGAATTAATATAGGCTTCCGGTGCATTAAAAGCTCAGCCTACTATCACTGGCAGTGCTTTTCATTTCAATCTGTCCTCGTCTAATAAAAACTTGGCGTCTTTGCTTGCACAAACAATACTGCTATTAGTAAGTGTTATTGGAGGCAAATAAAGGCAAACAATTCCGAGGCTTACTAGATGCTTCGTTTCTGCTGAAGCTGACTAGGCAGATAATGATACGAATGGTTTGTTGGTGAAGCCAACTGAGATAAATGAGCGAGTGAGAGCGCAATGAGGATGAAGATAAGATACGCGTAGGGTTACGCGTTACGGCTTCACAGTGGCGCTCACTCGCTTAGTAAGCACTAGAAGCTCGCTTTATAGCTCACACAGCGGGGGTTTCGACATTTTACCACATTTTGCCACTAGTGAAATCACATTCTGCTTTTGATTGAAGTTTTGCATGAGGTAAAATGTCCAAACCTCCGATGTGTCAAACTGCAATATTCTTGGTTTCAATGAATCTTAATCAACTACCGAACCTGGACTTCAAAGCTTCAATACATTCACTGCAACAACACTGTAAGTCGATCAACTGATCCACTGTCCTCACCAATGTCACCGAAAATCATCGTAATATCCATAGCTAGCACTGGCAGTATCTCTCGAGCTCACTTGAGTTACTTACCCACAGTACTAGTATGTAGTACTACTTACTAGTCATTCAATTTCATCCCTTTCCACGCAGGGCGCTATCACCTCTCTCACTACGGCCATGTTCCACCTTAATTGTACAGAGCAACAGCCGTTCAGCCTGTTCTGAACAATCAAGGTGAAAATATAGCGCAGCGCTGTATTCAAATAAACCCACCATCAAATTCATGTCATTTCCTCCAGTCTAATGCTCGGTTACCAGCTTAATCCCAACAACGTTACGGTGTCGACATTATTTGCGCCTACTACTGATGCAATGCAATACGTAATCGGAAGGGCAGCGTCCTTGCTGGGCCGCAGAGATGTGGTAGACATGTCATGCGTCTCATGATCCCCAGTATTCATGATGTCCACTCAGCAGGGAATGGATCCTGATTGAAATCTACCTACATGTTCGCAAACGCAAGGACCCTTAGTCCATTTGGTCCCGAATTTCCAGGGCTCGAGACCGTTCCTCCGGTAGCTAAACCCACTGCTGTGCAAGTGCTGTCTACTGATACTGTCGTGGACTTCACGCACCGATTAGACGATCGATTGGTACTCAGCGCTCAGCAGCGATAGTTCTCGATCCATTACGAGACAACTTTTCCGTAAAGTCATCAAGGCAAGAGGCGCAAAAGCCTTATGGCAGTGTTCTAGAGGACGCACGGCAGGTACGCTTGAGTTTGATATCCGTTGTACATGTGCTAGACAAGTGCCAGAGCTCCGGATCTTGCTGGTGATATGGAATTCACTGTCAGGCGACTGGACTTGATTCCTCCCTCATCGCCATAGGGTTTTAAAATGAAACACGCGGCGCTTCCCCTTGCAAGATTTCAGTAACGCGATCATGGCAATGATTGCATTCAGTACAAAGTTTTCGAAACTAGACAATGCTAGTGATTCTTAAACGCGCGGTAGGCATTTATACGTCCACCGATCAGTGTGCTGCGCTAATATGACCCTTTTGTTACAGAGTTGCGCCAGCAATACGTCAGTCCGAATCTGAAACAAGGAGAGCGATCCGTAAAGCCGAGCTTTCTTCAACACGAACGCTGGACTGTTGTGCGATCGCAAGACACTGATAAGTTATTCGAAACCGGCGACAAGTACTACAAAATTGTCTCATTGATGACGACTTGCGTGGAATCCCGACTCGATCGCATTTGAACGGACAAATTCTTCTAATACGTGATGACTTGTCGCACAAATGGGAAGGGAAGAGAATTGCTGTTACCCAATATCCAGGACAAGAGCAATTGACACTTTCGATCCGGTCTACAGCATCATGGATATCGACAGACACGAAGCAACGAAGCAATACGTGTTGCATCGACAAGGTGGAGGTGCAATCACCATGTTCCTGTGGTATCGTAATCCATCTCTCACCATTACGTACTCGTCAGATGCTTTCCGGTCCATCCACATCAGGCAGGCTGGTGG
The DNA here is from genome assembly GCA_016695465.1 of Suillus americanus. Taxonomy (NCBI): domain Eukaryota; kingdom Fungi; phylum Basidiomycota; class Agaricomycetes; order Boletales; family Suillaceae; genus Suillus; species Suillus americanus. Next base: position 609,313 of record MU177894.1, read on the forward strand.
ACCAGGATGAATTTCTTGCCTCTTTGGCAGTTCTCTTTTTCAACAAGGATTGGACCTTGTATGGCCATGGTGATCGGTCATCTGACCACAAGGAAGTGCAATCTTCGCGAGGTGGAAGAGGTAACAGCCACCGGTTACAAAATTCCAACCGGGATCGCATGATGGTCAACTCAAGCTGCAATGGACATCCACTCGTATCGCGACAGAGGAAGGTCATACCGTATATTCAATGTTAGGCATATTCGGTCTCCTGAATGGAGAAAATATAGACAAGGCACTGAGAAGGCTCAGTAGGCAGTCTGGCGATGTCACTGTACTTGATTGGATCGAGAAAGCACCAGGATTCAATCTTGAAGATATTTCTCCATCTAAACAATCTTACTAATCTGCGCTTCTGACCCTGACGAAGGAAGAACTCGATGGCACCATCTCTACTTTGTGCGTCGTTGTTTTCCCCCTGACCCCGCGAGTCGCACAGAAGTGCAAGCAGGAGGTCAACGAACTGAGCCGCGCATATAGCATAAAAGCGGTTGGGCTCAAGATATTTGCCTCGCGACGACAAAATTTTGACCTAACCGAGAGACCACTTGGTACCCTCAGTCGTAGGGCACCAAGCGGTCAGATTGCAGCTCGCCGACGGAAACTCTATAAACTACTATGGAGAGGCTGAGCATAGAAGCACATCAGAGCTCCTTGTCCGACTTGGGCAGCCATTCTGTGTAATCTCGCTCTGGCGGTTGCGAAATATAAGAGGCCCGCGTGAGGTCATCAGATCATCGCTCAAGTCGATGATCTGAGTTGCATCCTGGCCTCGAACGTTAAATACTTATACTTCAGATACACATGGAGAAATAAGAAAACTCGTGCCGACGTCGTTGGAGACAGCGAGAACCATGTTTCAAAATTTGATGAGAAAGTGAATAGATTGAAGAAAATAGATGAGAATCTCAGAGGGTGTGTTCTGTCGAGTTCGACGACTATACATGGGCATTTTGTTGGAGCAAGTTGAGTCAAAGTGTCCCTGAAGAATGTGGGAGAAACGGACGATGAAACAAAAGGAGCGTTGCGATGGTATCAAGGCAACGTCAAAGTGTGCTGTAATATTTGAGGTGACACTCTGAAAGTGTGGGGCAGTGAAATGATACAAACAAATGTTATAGTGCGTAAGGGAAAGTACTGAACATGACACAAGCACGAGGAGTGAAGTTCCTCGTGCTAGTGGCGTTGACATTCGGGCGTGGGCCGAGGAGTACAAGGGATCCTTACACCAACAAAAAATAACTTGAAACACAAAGTAGGAATTAAGTTGAAAGTAGCAGCAAGTACTTTCTGGAAATGGGGAGACGAATTCCCCGCATGCTTGATCACATCGGCGGCGGGTTGGCAGAGCGGGACTCTCCAGGGGTAAAGATGCGCGAGTTGGCGGCAACGGACCAATATGAGCAAGGGCACTCGGTAATTTGCATTCATGAGGTATTTCTTGGGTAATTCTGTAAATGTTCAATTGTATTCACTCACCAAAAACGTTTGACACTGATTACTACCCACGACGTCACAGTCTCCGTTCGATTTGGGTTCCAAGGCTTCAGACTGCACGGTGACAGTGTTACCACTACCATGACTTCAGTTCTTTATGTGGAAGCGAGGTCGGAGTCGTTCTATCTGGAGACTCCATGGAACGGCTTCACTGAATTCTGCATTATAGGGCGAGTAGTATGCTATACTATGCCAAAAGTAATTATAACGCACTTCCATTGCTTACGGATCATTGGAATTGGGACTTTGGGGGTAGTCACGGGTGAAAATGCATTCAAATGTGGTGGTCACGGCGGCAACTGCGTTTTGCTACGTGTACGTGACACAACCTTGTACATGGTCTCCCTTTGAAATACGTAATACCTGGATATTGCCCGTTTCAATCTGCCAGCGAAATGCTGCGGCTGAAAAAGGCAGAACCCTGCTTACAAATTGTATTGTACTTACGAATTATTATGTAAGTCATCCAGCCGCCAGCAAGCATCTCGTTTCCCCACCTCTTTCAAGTTTCATAACGCTCAGGTTGTCTAGGATGAAGCGAAGCAAAGTCTGATTCGAAGATGTGACTGATCCTCGTGTCCAGCATGTGCTGATCGATCACGGGTTTGATGGCTTCTAGCGATGTAGAATTACAGATACCCTCTTTTTTATGATTTCTGGTTTTTACGCGCCGGTAGTATAGAGGATGATGAAAGAGCGGTCTGATCAGCGCGGCTAGATACGTCAAAGGATGAGGCACTGGTAATGCACATACCGTGCCACGAGGCAGGCTTTAACCATAGCAGTTGTTCTTCGCCTGTTCTAATGATTCCATAATCCGAATCACAAGCGGCCGAACCTGGGCTAGAGCAGTCCAGTCCTCGCAAACAAGGCCCTGGAACCCCATGACCTCCCTTATCAAGCACTGATCTAGAGTTTCACACAAAGTTATCGCCCAGTCACGGACCATCCTCCAAAACAAGTCAATGCTCGACTCGAGGTAATATTAATTGATTGACCACCGGTATTCGGAACATGTTAATATTTGTCTCCCACTTCCAGTTTATTTGGTGCAAGTGCAGCCGCTCTCAGTACACACACTATGTGAGCACAATTCGCCTCTGAATTGATGATGAGTACTGATGCATCTCAGGATGGACGTAGACCCCGAGTCTGACTTCCGTGTTAAATTCCATGCGCCTCAGCTGGCACCGATGCATATCCCGAACTGGGATTACAGCTGTATCCCAGAGCTCGTTGTGAGTCTAATCGCCATCGCCGCCATCGATAACTCTCGCTTGATTGTTTTCGTCTATTTCTGTTCACCTAAATCGTTGTGCATGTGACCCTTGTCTTCCTACTGAAACCAATCTCCATATCCGTCCGCCCTTGTTATTTGATTCATTCTGATTCATTATCGTTTAACTCAAGGACTTGCCTGGTTGTGTGCCCGATGAAGATGCACTCGCTCTCACAGAGCTCCTCCGCAGCATTCAGTCTGCGACCACCCCGGACGACATCGAACGCCATCTCCGCGCGCTAGCCCTCATCTGGGAAGATTACTACCTTCCTAAGTTTCCTATTCCTTTCTTCCAGGTGCGGGTTGCCGACGTGCGCGCGGCCGGCGGGTCCCTCAGTACTGCTCTCCCACTCTACGATGAGGCACGTAGTTCGGTGGTATCTGTGAACTAGGGCTAAAACATTTTATTGATTTGCTTTTCCATTGGTGCCTTCCCCTTTTCTCACCCCCCCGATCATATTGTTTTTTGGTTCTTGCCATTCGGTTCTTCTCTTTCAATGCAGGTTCTACATGGTATCACTGGCCAGAATGGCGCGGCATTTGCCCAGTTCGTGTCCACAGTGCGGATGTTAGCTCAAGGTGATACGGAACAGCAAGGTGTGATTCTGCATACCCGCGTCACAACATCCCGATACTTACCACTTCATAGCTCGCAGCACTGGATCTCTAACTTTCTTCCAACGCTGGAAGCCCGCACGCGAGCATGCCAATCCCTTCAATTGGCCCATGCTCCCACCAGCGTCAGCCGATATCCTAGCGGCGTGGCGCACGAGTCCATACCAGCGGCAGTACCTCAACTACATTTGGATCAAGGCACATCACCTCGAGGGCACCTTCCACTTGGCTGGGGAGGTGAGTTGTTCAATCGTGGACAACCAAACGCAGAAGTGGCGTTACGGTTGTAATAGTAGTTGTAGCATTAATGCTTTTGTCGACCTAGTCTGCAGATGCACTCACTCATTGGGGATTTGCTCCCCACTTAGTGCGATGCGATGCTAGAAGCGATCTTAAAGACTCTGAGGCCATCGTTCAAGCGTTAATTGATCTCGAAGACGTAAATTATTTCCCGTTTTCCCTCATTATTCTCACTCAACCCGTTCAACCCTCCAGGCTTTTTCTGCTACCATTCCATCCCACGAGCGACCAGAGCTCTTGACCCCCGGACTGATACAAGCGGTGCACGCCAAGCTAATGCGCACATCAAAAGTGAAGATCAATGACCCAATAGTCGGAGGCGTGCATTATATCAATGCAGGGTTCACCCGCCAAACGACACAGAAATCAGTGGTACGACGTAGTCAGCAGTATAATCTCGCATTTTGCCCTGCGGAGCGCGTGGACCAGCAGTTGGAGTATATATGTCGGATGGGGAAGGTAAGTGGGCATTTATTCACGTGTGGCGCTTTGCGTCTGCTGGGGTACTGATGGTAAGATGATACAGCAATACATTGCACGCTGGAGGAACCCGTTTGCGACGGCTGCTTGGCTTCATGTTACTTTCGTTAGATGTCACCCATTCGATGTGTGTTTTTCTTCTCTCTTTCTCATTCCTTGTGATCTGACGTGGACAAAGGACGGAAATGGTCGCATGTCACTCCTCATCTCGTCTATTCCGCTTATGCGCCATGGATTCCCGCCGCTCTGCATCACTCCATCACTGAGGAGTGTATATTATGATGCATTGAACATTGTGAGCGTTTTCTACGGATTGGTGCCCATTCCATTTCTATTGAGCCGTATCGTCAATTTGCTTTATTATGGTGTTTCGCAATTTTCTCACGTGTTGTTCCGTTCTGTTTTGCGGAATTTTTCGATTTTGCCTTGTCATCCCACGATACACTACCTCTCTCCTACCTGTACCGATACTAGTCAATGCTGACCTCCTATAGGCCTGGGAAGGTGACTTCCAGCCCCTTATCAACTGCTTCGTGGACTCGATGAACTCGAGTCTCGAGGAAGTGCAGCGGATTATGGGCGCTGCTTAATCTCCGCGATCTGCAACTTCGGTCGAAGAAGCTCAAGTCCTTTCCGAGTTAGTTCTGTGCTTGGTGTTGTATCATCATGGTCCGTTCGAAAAGGACAGTGTAGAAGTGTTTTACTGTAATGCGTGTCTTTGTATGCGTTCTCGCGTCGGTGGATTAGGAGTCGGTAGCATATTAATCCCCTCTGCTTCTTACCAGGCTCATGCTATACTCTTCCAAGCTTCCCCTTTTCTTTCATTAGCTTCCTCGCAGAGTTACCCCTCCCCATCACTTTCATATTCTCAATTCTGTTACGACCACTTCCCGGTGATTCAAAATACCTATGCCCGCCATGGATGTATGATACATTAGCTTGTAAATTCTAGAATTTCCAGATGCTACTTTTTGTTCTAGCGAGGAATCAACTCACATCTATATCATTTGAAGCTAATTGTCGCGCAAACCATGGGAGAAGAACAAGCTCAATGATCTTGATCCCTCAAGGCTAAGCCTGCCGTAATAGAACAGCATCTCGGCTAGGTTACTTGTTTGCGCCAACAAAGTTCGCGTACCTACGGTAGACTCTTCATTAACATTCTGCACATGACCACACTTTTTAGTTACAGATTACATGTGTAGCTGTCTATGTCAGATGTAACCCAAAATATGTTAAACAGACCAAAGAAGTTGATCCCAGTATCGGAAA
>MU177894.1:614869-670506 GCA_016695465.1 Suillus americanus
ATGTCAGATGTAACCCAAAATATGTTAAACAGACCAAAGAAGTTGATCCCAGTATCGGAAACGTCAGCTCAATCGCCGGCTAGGAATGCAAACTTGATGTAGTGGCCCGCGAACCAATCCAGTGTAGACCGTCGCTGCTCCATAACGATTTGCCTGGCTAGTGCAGTATTGGAATTAGAGCATATAGCTATGTCAGCTAGACGCGTGATGCACTGTGAATTTTCTCCAGTTGTCTAGGGGATCATTGTCGTCAAAGGACTGACACATGTGCCAGGGATAGAGTAACGGCGCAAGAGCACTATCAATGACGTAGAACAGGAGGCGCTGGCCGTTCCAGGACCCAGCCTACAAAAGGTACACAAAGAAGGCCGAATAAACTCCCTGAGGCCGAATGACCAGACCCATGCATTTCACTCCAGCCTTCTCGTCATCCTTCTCGTCCTGAGATGATATAACCAGATATTGATCAATAACGCTTTATGACCTTCAGTTAGCGGCCAGATCAGGGCCTCATTTTGTGACAGGAGGTGAGCAGACCGCAATTGCGCAACTAAGTACCTCAGCACATCAAAACTATGTATGCACTGCAGCTAGCTCTGTTTTTCCACATCACGAAACTGACATCCGGTATGGCTGAAAAAAGCGATTCACTTTGTACGGCAATGACCATACAGAGTCATTGGGCTTTCAGACGCACTTGGATCTCGCGCACTTACCCTTCTGTACACACCTGGATACATACACACTGGGGAATCCTACAAGTCGACAAGATAAGGTGAGACAGGGTCGGAATAATTCGCTAAGGGGGTGAGAAGCCAGGTTTCGCCAGAGCGGGGCGAGAAAGGACCACGCCGTATATGGTCTGGACTCTAGAAGTATTCCATGAACTAAACAAAAAGATCATGATCGTAAAACAAACCTTCTGAACGCGTTTTGGTGGGGTTTGCGATAGGGACAGTCGGACGGTACACAAGCGCCGCCGATCACTGATCCATTAAGCCACACATATAGTGGCTTGCGCTGTCACGCACACACATTCTTTACAGGCACATTGCATAGAAATCACGTCAATGAGGCAAGCTAACAAAATTTCCAAGGATTCGATGGAATGAGGAGGAACATAGCGTGAAGCTAGGGCGGCCCTCTTTTCCAATTTTCGCACTGGGACACTCCAAGGTGGTACTAATGCGAAAGAATTTTGGTTTCGAGGTCTGGAATGCCTTTGTACATTTCTTGGTAAGCATCGCCATATCAAGTCGAGTTTTGTGGCAAGTTGAACCATCGAGGCTCTCCTCCATTAATATTGAGAGTATGCATTGCACGAACACTCCAGTAGTTCTCGCGCTTTCTCGCCCCAGAAGAGTCTGTGATGCAGAGTAGTTGCAAGATGTGCAGCCAGGTTCAGATGCCTGTCGCCATCTTCGACACGAGCACGAATTCAGAGTCGCCATCGCCCTAGAAGGCGAGGGTTGTAAGATTGCACATGATTGTTCAGCAGTAGCTGAACTACCTTTTGACCTCTGTGAATCAAGTTCAAGTTCGCAGAACCCATCTAGCACCAGTCACCAATCAGAAAAAGATACGGGCCAGACTGAAAGAGCTCACGATAACACGTCTATCGTCAATGATCAAAAGGTTCGAATGAAAATAGAGAAGCTCCGGCACGTATCTTTTAGATGAAATTAGCTGTAGACACTAGTGACATGCAACAATATACATACGTATCCTGCTCCTCTGCCTCGGAATGAGGCCAGTAGAGGCACCTTGCCCAGCTTCATCTTGCTTGCGCTCAAAACTATGCCTTCCTGCGAAGGCTGAGGTACTTTGCTAAACAATGTCGCGGCCAGTGTAACGGGGACCTTCCTATTGACGCGCAAGAGCGATCTGGGCTTCATAAAATGAGACCGTCGCATTAAATTAATGACTAGCGTGGTATGCAGATGAAACACGTCGTGAATGACGTGTACACAGTATGCGCAGTTGGGCGAATGAGGCGAGTGTAAACAGTGGTACCCGGCCGGTAACCAGAGGGCTCGCACCGGTTCTGAGGTACTTTACAGAAGATGGTGGGATTCAAACTGGCTCTTCACCATCTCGCATACTCAGGTTCGTGCCATGACACGGTAGCTCCGGGGCCAGCACTAGACACATGGAGAATGTGGTTCAAAAGTTGAGAGAGATTGACTAATGCGGCAGTAAAATTTATTTGGTAGCACTCACGACGACGTGGCCCTACGCGACTACTACTACTACTACTTAGAGGGCTGCTCAATTCTAAAAGTTCGAGTTCACCACCGAGCGTCGCTAAGCGCCGCCAAACCTGTCCTAAACGGGATTTGTACCTAAACCTTACGGCGCACAGCGCCAACACTTGGTGCAGCAAATTATCTACAAGCAGTCTTAAAGCACGTCCCAAACCTCACTAAACCTTGTCATTCACGTTCCTAACCATCAACAGGCCTAACCCTTAGTATTCCTGACCCTTTTCCTGACCTTTTCCATAGAGTATATCATATGTAGTATGTTCGTGAATATAATCTGATCATCTCTCACTCAAAAATGGAATCAATTGATTATACATTGCTACTTAATGAGGTTGAGTCTGCTGAGGGTTAGAAATGACGAGGTTTAGGAGTCTTGCTGAGGTTTAGGACGTGCTTTAAGGCTGCTTGTAGATAATTTGCTGCACCAAGTGTTGGCGCTGCGCGCCGTAAGGTTTAGGTACAAGTCCCGTTTAGGACAGGTTTGGCGGCGCTTAGCGGCGCTCGGTTCCCCGGTGAACTCGAACTTTTGGCGAACTGAATGAATTGAGCAGCCCTTAGACTAGGCTCTAGCTTATTTGCATCTACAAAGTAAGGGAGAATAGTAGTGTAGGCGACTAGACTCGGAGTCAGAAGAAATGTTCGACCGCAAGCTGTGTTGAATTAATTGGCAGACAACCCAAAGACAACCTGAAAGCTCATCATTGCACAAGTCTAGGCTAGTATTTCATTTCACCCCATAAATCAATACAACATCACACATGAGTCTAAACATTAAACCTACACCATCGAAGATCCATGTCATATCTCAGCCAATATCTGGGTATGTGCGTCGAAACTCCAATCACGAGTCATAATTACTCCCCCTTTCACACCAAAACACCCTAATCCATCCCTTTTGCAGCCCTCACAAACGCACGCACCTTCTCCTCGTCCTTCCTCCCTCCCACCCTCTCAAGCTCACCATCAACCCCGTCGCGCTCGACCCCCCCGCTCACATCCACTACCCACGGGTGCACACATTCAATCGCTTCGCGCACGTTCGAGGGCTTGAGCCCACCAGCAAGGATGAGAGGGAGAGGGAACGTGCTCGCGGGTTCTTCATCGACGTTTTGATCCCAAGTACCGTTCAGAGTGCCGCTCGGGGATGCGTTGACGCTCACGTCCGGAGAAATGACAGGCACCTCCCCTTTATTAACGAGACGCGCTGCCAGCGCCCAGTCGAGAGTCTTGCCCGTACCACCGCTGGGAGACGAGGACTGAGCACAGGAAGTGGTATCGAGCAGGATAAAATGATGGTATCCGGGCGTCGTGAGGGTCGCGAGGGGGTCCGGAGATGGAAGAAGGGCGGTGTGAGTTTCCTCAGGCTCGTTCCCCTCGCTTACAGTCTCAGGCTTCTCTTCAGTAATAGACTCCGGCGCAGAAGGAGGAGGCACCCCGCCCACCCGTATGACTGGAACCCCGATGCTCCTGGCCCACTCGATGGGTTCTGAACCGTGCAGCTGCACTATGTCGAGGCCCACGTCACGCACGACCCGCTGAATGTACCGCAGGGGCTGATTCTGGAAGACACCAACCAGGAGGGGACGCGTCTTTCGCATGTGTGACGGAATGTAGGAGGCGCGGGTTTGTGACGTGAACCACGGAAGGGGTAGATTCGAATTTTCGTCTTCACCCTCATCGTCATCGGAACCAGAAAGTGGAAAACTGTTGCGCACAGCCAAAGAGATCTCTCGCGCAATGTGAACGCTCACGCAGCGCTTTGAGCTGGGAACGAAGACGAGGCCAAGGAAGTCTGCGCCGGCGTTTGCTATATTGAGGGCTTCAGATGGGGTAAGAATACCGCAGATTTTTACGAGTGCAGTAGGGGGGATTGATTTTGATATTTCGGATGAAGAAGGAGAATTCGGAACAGGCTCGTCCCAGTCCAATAATTGTCTTATAAACTTGCCCTTGTCTTCAGCGCGCATCAGTGATTCACCGACTAGGACAGCCTTCACCCCCTGCTCCCTATACGCCCGCACGTCAACGGGACTCTTGATGCCACTCAACGCACACAAGATGACCTCTCCAGTTTTACCTTTCTGTTCCAGAACTTCTGCGACGCCCGAGGTCGTGCTCATGTCAACGGTGAACGAGTGTAAATTGCGGTTGTTCACCCCAATGACCCTGGCCCCGACGTCGAGCGCAATGTGAAGTTCAGACGGGGAGTTCACTTCCACCAAAGGTTCCATGCCAAGAGTCATGCTATATTCCAGCAGTGCCCGCGTCCTGTCTTTGCCCAGCATAGCCACGATGAGAAGGACACTATCTGCGCCGGCCAGGCGGGCCTCTACAACCTGATACTCGCTGAGGACAAAATCTTTCCTGAGCACGGCGGGCCTGGAATCTAGCCCGTCTATGGCCAATCGGACGGCCCGCATGTCCTCGAGGTGGCCGTGGAAGTATGTTGGTTCTGTGAGCACGCTGATTGCACTTGCACCAGCGAGAGCGTAGGATAGTGCTGTGTGTGGGGCAGATGTGTGTGGGGCAATTGATCCGGCGCTTGGTGATGCGCGCTTGATTTCGGCAAGTAGTGCCATGCCGTTGCGCGCGTGGAGCAGCCGCTGAGAGAGGGATATCGGTGGAGGTGCAAGGTGCAGGGAGAGGTGTGCGTTTAGAGCTGAGAGGGTGAGCCCTGGGGTATTGGATAAGGCCTCAACGTCGGAGGTGCGTTTTTGTGCGATTTTTGTGAGGATGGAAGGGGCAGAGGACTTAGCGGCTTCTGTGGTGATGGATTTAGACTTGTCTGCGAGAGCATCATACGGGAAGGGCGGCATCTCTGGATCATTCACTTTAGCGTGAGGGTTCTCCTCCCAAGTGCCCCCTTTTAAGGACAGGAAATTCTTGAGGAGGCCTTCACCCTCCTCTGATAAAATGGATTCTGGGTGGTACTGTACGGCTTCGACGACATAGGTGCGGTGACGGACGCCCATTATGACACCCGATTCAGAGGTGGCACTAGTGGCCATGAGACAAGAGGGCAGGCTTAGGAGAGATGCGGAGAGGGAATGGTAGCGGGTGCTTTGGATTGACTGCGGGAGGGAGAGGAAAATGGAGCGGCCGTCATGGATGACGGGGGACAGTTTTCCGTGCTTTATTTCTCCAGCATAACTGAAGGGTAAGGTGTTATTTTGGTATACAAGAAACATGAAGACTTTGGACTGACCCGATCTCACCACCGTATACATCGACGATACACTCCAAACCCATGCATACGCCCATAACCGGGACTTTGCCTGCAAAATACTTGATCGCATCTCTCGACACACCTGAATCAGTCTTTGGGTGTCCAGGACCTGGGCTGATTATAAGCCGGTTGATACGGAGAAGGGGGAGCTGGTCTGCAGTGAGTGCATTGTTACGGATGACAGTGACCTGTGTGCCGAGAAGTGAGAGTGATTGGTAGAGATTCCACGTGAAGGAATCGAAATTATCGATCATCAGCGTGTCTATATCACCGGAGAGCGTTGCAGGAAGCGGAGCAGCCATCGTCTGGACAAGTATGAAACGAGCAGCGATCTAGCGGTACTTAGTACTATTTAAACAAGCCCAGCCTAGTCACGACTCGGACGATCATCCAAATTAGATATTGATTAATCTGCCGATTTGAAACCCCGCCCGGCAAAATCTATTCGTTCATACGTTTCAATCCGTTTCTCTGTTCCTTCTTTGTGGTTATTCTCGAATTTGGTTTCTTTTTCTTCTCAGTTCATCTCGGAGACGAGCGCAGGGTAACACTTAGGCAGCGGATACACCCTTATCTTCATTTTTCTTCCGTTCGGCAGTCTCCACGTCGTTCCTGCGCGTTTCTGATTCAGCATCAGTTTCAAGGGATTTGTTTCGTCTGCCTACCTTCGTATGAAACACCGTGACTAGGAAAGGCATAAGAACACATGCGCAGCAGGTTCGAAACTTATCTATGACGAGTATATTACCTAAGTTTAATGACTAACTTCGTCACGGTTACTCAGACTATCCCAGGTACATTCTTCTCCTCGACCAGTGAGAAACGCAAAAATATTTGAAGTAGTGGTCCACTACCAATCCAGCACGGGCCATACCCGCCCATTTACGACTTGCGAGGAATCGGCGCATCCAGTGGCCATGACGCACGATGAAGCTCCTTCGTGGATAGTTATGATCTAACGACCATATGTGAGGCAGATAAGGAATGGCCTTATCACACACCGAGTGGGAGGCTCTGGCCGTTCATGTTCCCAGCCCACAGAAGGCAAGCACAAGTATGTACAGCACATCAGAAAACTCAATGCAGGGCGAATCCCTTCGCCCTGACGGATCGCCGTGAACTTCACTCCAGCCTTCTCGTCATCTTCCTTGTCCTAAGATCTGATGTTCAGCACGTGTTGCGTGCAAAGCCTTCCAGGTGAGTCACCTGACATGCGTAAATGGGGTTGTAGTTAATGAGGCACTGTCAGCGACTGTCCCATTCTCTGCACTTACGAGCTCAATGCAATTGCGATATCCACGAACACACCCCGATGAACTGACCCTACTCAGAATGGGATTCCTACACCAGCAGGAGCCGGATGGGTTATCCAGTAGAGAAGCCATACTGATGAACAACGAAAGCCACTATATCCAGCGCTAAGCAGCGGGTACTATGACCCGACCAAAATATGGAACGTAATAACACCGATCAGCATTATTTGCCAGACACGTGTTAACTTAACGTTACATGGATGATCTACTCACACCTGGGACACGGTCAAAAAAGTTCTATGGGTAGATGCAATACAAATCCCGAGACATATTTATGAATGTATTGATTTCGAATATGTCCTCCAATTTGAACAGCGTTTGCCGCGGGCTCTTATTCGGCTGTGTCTCAGGTGTCACGCTGCAATACTACTAGTCAAGAACATGTAAAAAATGACAGTGGAGTAGAGGACCCCCACTCCAGCTCAGAGTGGCGCCCATAGCTCAGCTCCCAAGTGTCCTTCGGTGGCGTAGTGCTCACCACTTCAAGTTCTTACCTTGCTCGCGATACGCAGGCACACGGTCACGGATACACTGCTCCAACAGCCATGAACACAGCCAGAAGACTGTCCTAGCGACAGCTCCCGATGTGATCGGTCAGCCATTTGAACGTTCTACTTTATGTCAAGAGACCAGTGACATTCAGGGCGAACCAGAGACGTGCCTTTCGATCAAAGTCGTAGCCGCGGTCAAGCATGCCATCCGCGATACACTCTGCGCTGTGCGGAAGTGTGGTCAGCAATGCATAGAACACGAAATTGTCCACGATGTCGCTCATGGGCACTGTCACATGACCGGCTGCCACACTACCCAACTCCTTTGAAGCCCAAGTCGTTGGTTCGTCGCAGCCTCCGTTGTTTCTCAATTAATGCGTCATGACGTTTCGCCGCCAGTAAAGTATCATGTTGGTCTCCCCGTACTAGCGCGGGTGACATCCTGTAAGTGGTACACATTGATCCTCGGACTAGCTGAATAGCCAAGCTGAATTTGGATGGTATCCTCAATACCTGCCGTACGGATCAACAGTTGCTATCGCATCGGTCTGCACTTCTACTGAAATCCGTTTCGGAGGTGTATGTAGCTTTTCCCCCTCCACATATATCGTACACTACAATCTGATTTGGGCAATTTTCTTGCTCCTTTTAGATGCGGCCCGCTCCCAGTTGTGTTTCTCCCGTTGTCGCTGGGCTCCAACTGCTCGACCTCGTCGTTGAATTTTATGGTTTACAGTGTCGTAAATTAGCCTAGGTCGAACTGTTAAAATTTTACAGACATAAGTACTGTATAAGGACCCATGATAATCCCTATGGAACCCAGGCTAGCATCTGGACAAAAATTGACCCAAAAGACCGTTTCACCCAGATTGCCATCCGGACACCGAACGTCTACTTTGGGTGTCAGCCTGGGAGAGCATTCGGACATCCGTAAAGGGGTGGTGGTATGTCAGTTCGAGGTCCGGACAAGGGATTATCATGAGTCCTACTGTAAATCATGCCGGCTTTGTATATGACGAATGTGAGCTAGAATAATTTTCCGACTTTGAATGACGCACAATGTCAGTATGCAGAACGTGCGTCGGGCGAGTAACTTTTTGGTGGGATGAGAATGTGTCCCGCACTAGAACCTACTAAAGCCCGCACTGCGTACTACGCCGCGTACTCTGCGGCCTGCCGTAATCCATTCCTCAGGAAGAATTACTTCCCTATACTGCTCTGGGCGGTATTAGGCGATATTCCAATTCCAATTGGTTTCGAACGTTGCTCACTGCTTAGAGGCGTCAAATCGAGTGTTTTGCCTTGCATCGTCCTTTGGGTACCGGGCCCTCAAATACCGTAGAACCTTGTGGATTCGTTAATGCAGGAAGGAACCATCACCCGACCTTACATGTTGTGCCACGCCTGCAAGAGACTAAGCTGGAAAACATTCATCGGCCTTGCATAGCTCGTACCAACCCAAGGGGCCGATTTCCCGCAAGGTTGTAAAGAAAAGCACGTCTACAAAATTTGATAGGTCGATTGGACGACGGAGAGGTCATATACTGATTGATGATTTATCAAGCGTGACAGTTCGCCGATTGTCACCATGGATAGCGAGGCTCGGGCTTTGCATTCAGTGATTGTGACGACGAAGAGCTGGGATTTGCGGCAAGCTCCGTGATCCACTTGACGCTCATCGGCGTTAGAGAATTGCACGAGAGTCTTGAAAATCTGCATTCGCAATCTATTGCAGCACTATTTGTGCCAAGGACAACTTGAATGAGCACAAGAATAAAATTAGATTTTTCTCAGCGTCTGCCAGGTCCAGATTGTGTTTTCGAGCGGTAGAAATAAGTGCGTGATTTTGAAAGAGGTGAGTGAGTATTAAAGACGGAAGAAGCTTTATGCGCGCGAGACTTATCACGAGAAAGCAAGGCTAATATTGGACCCGTAACCATCTGTCCATGCGTGATGCTTAACATTCTTGCCATGATGTATGAGTGGGAAACAATTAGATCTGGGTTAAAATCACCCCAAATCAGAACAACTGTCTTGCGGAGGGGGGAAATGTACCGGCCCTGCACGGATCTACAAGCGATGTACTCAGGTTGAGAGATGCAAGTTGTCGCTCCCCCCCTCAGCACGTTGTGCTATGCTGATTCCTGTGTAGTGTGCCTACACGAGTCTACGACTGTGAGTAGGATAGCCAGTGTGATGTGCCTTGTAGGGCTACACACTGCCGCCGGCTTATATTTAGCCAAATTTGGAGCACTGCCTACAATGGGCCTATTTATCGCACCGGAAATGTACAACAATCCTGCGACTGCGTCCGTTTTCTCTTTCGTTCAGCTCTTAGCTTCTTTCGGTTTCTTCTTTCTTTTATTTGTTTTCTTTCGGGGCCGGTCCACGTTGATTAGAACTAACCTAATAGTATATTCATTCTCTTCTCATTTTCATTCCTTGTCCTTCCGTTGCAACCCTCCAGGTACTTCGTTGCTGCGCATCTGTTTCAAGATATTTCTTTGCGTCTGGAACGCCTCCTGTACCTCCACATCATCCTGAAACACTAGGAATAACTATGGCCACATCGTTGAAAGCAGAGCTGGACATATGGTCAGCAGCCTTGAAGGCATATGATGAGCAGGATTTCGACAAGGCCCTGGATTCATTTTTGGTGCGTTCCTTGTTCAATTGATAATCGCCACATCTGAAATTTATGTTGCAATAGCGCATTGCGGATTCCTCCAAAATCCTCACAAACATGGGCCTAATTTACGCCACCATCGGTGAGCATGAGGCTGCAGTCCAGCAGTTTATGGCTGCTACAGCTCTCGATCCGTTCCTCGCTATCGCGTATGTTATTTTTAAATTCTTGCCTGTTATGTTATTTTCACTTTGAGCTGACAAAACTTCTCGGGAACAGCTACTTCCAATGCGGGGTGTCTAACTTTTTGCTGGGTCGATACGATGTTGCTCTGCAAAACTTTGACGATGCGCTACTTTATCTTCGTGGAAACCAAGCCATGTCAGTGTTCTTTGTATGCTCTTCCATTTATTATTGTTCTAATTATTCTGCAGTAACTATGAACAAATCGGCCTCAAATTCAAACTGTTCTCACCTGAAGTGCTCTTCAATAAAGGTCTCTCTCATATTTATCTTGGCTACCCTACCGAGGGGCTAGCTGAGATGGAGGATGCGCGCAATCTGAAGGTGACCGAGGAGCACGACGTAATTGACGATGCCATTAGAGATCGTGGAGAGGGATATACGGTCTTTAGTATTGTGGGTCATTCTCCTCATTTTTCCGTGATGATACTTATGGTGCACGTTTCTAGCCTGTTGGCGTGTTGTACCGCCCCTCAGAGAATAAGCTCAAAAATTCCAAAAGTAAAGACTATCTTGGGAAGGCGGTACGTCTCCGCGTAGTCTGTTTATTGGCCGTCGCTAAGTCATTGTTGTGCAGAAACTTGTCGCAGCATCAGACGCCACTGATGCGTTCACTGAATTCACTGGCGTTAAGAAACTCAAGGAGGAGCGTGAGAAAGCAAAAGAAAGAGATCAAGAAAGGGACGACGATGGGTTGAAGAGAAGTGCAACTGTTCCCCCGCTACGTACGCTCTATTCTTGTCTGCTCTCAATTTCTTGATGTTTATTACCCGTCAGGTACTGAACCCATCGTCCGGCCTAGCGTCGAGCGCTCTAAAACAACGAACGCGGGTCCAAAGCCCAATACTCCCGCCTTCCCATCTACTGCTGATATGGCACTTGCCCTCCCCCCCACATCAGGTTTGTCGAGGAGCAACACTATTGGACCTGCGCGCATCAACATTTCCACCTTCGCTTCAAGTCGCCCTCCAACCGACGGTACACTTGCCCTGTCACCCACGTCACCTTTGACGAGGAACAACTCCGCCCCACCTTCCCGAAGCAACACTATCATTCGTCCCACAACCCCTTCAGGCGTAGCTGCATCGAGGGGACTAACTATAAGGAAAAAGGAACCTCTGCCTAGCCAGCTTGTCAATCAACCTGGGGCGCTCTTCCAACCTCCATTTGCACCACAACCCTATCCTGATCCGCCGCAGGTGCCGAAACAATACCAACAGCAGTTGTATCAGAACCAGCCGCCACCGGCACGAAATCAGTATCAACAACCTCAGCCGTACCAAACCCAGATCCTTCCCGACAATGGTTATCAGGGACTGCCATCTAGTCTCCAGCCTAGCCTTCCTGCACCAATGGCCTCATTTGTGCTCCGTGCCGCTCCTCCTTCCCAAGAGGGTAGGTGTTATTGACGCCATTGGTTAATTTACATTGACCACTTCTTTCAGTATCGGCTCGACAGCCAGATTTCCTCGATGACTACATTGGTTCATACAGTGAAGATTATTCACGTTCTGTCGTGCAAGGATCCAATATGAGCGTGGACCGCGTGGCATTGTGGCCCCAGGGAAGCGTACAATCAGGAGCTACGGACTCGAGCACTGGTTCGATGATTCAGCGGATGCCCTCACGCAATGAGCTCGGCAACCAGGGGTCCTTGAACTCTGAGGCGCCAATCGCTGTCAATATCTCCCGCGCCGGTGGGGGAAGTATGCGTCGGAAACCAACCAGGCGAGCGACGCAGAGGCGGCCGAAGCCAACGTATGAGGAAGAGGAGGAAGGGTATGTGAGTGAAGAGTATGATGATTCCTATGATTTGCCGAATATTCGTGTCAAGGTCCGTTCTATCGTATTATTGGTTATTTCAAGTGGTTTATTGCGTTCGTTACAGTTGCACTACCGAGGCGAAGTGCGTGGAATGACGCTATCGTCCGAGGCGATATTCGAAGAATTCGTCGAGCGCGTGACAAGCAAGTTTAGCACTACTGTGGACGGTCTGGGTCTCAAATTCAAGGATGAAGATGATGTGAAAGTGACGCTGAGAGACGGCGATGATTTTGAACTTGCTATCGAAACTGTACGAGCGAACGCGAAGGGGAGGGGTGAGGGTAAGCTAGAGATTTGGTGCACGGATATGTGAGACTAATGTGCTGATTCTCGCTTGCATATTGTCTCTCTGCGGATGGATTTATTTTTAATTTTGAAGGACGTGTGTTGTATGCTTAATATTTCGTCCTATTAAAGCATGTATACAATATTATCTGTTTTCCGTTTGTCTCAGATAGCCGAATAGGAGCTTGTTTCGGCTGCCTAGCTCGGTGTTTATACCGGAACTTGTTATGCTCATTGTATCCTCATAATTATTCTCCACTTGAGTTGTCGTTTATTGGACACGTATTATTATCGCCCAACTACACTGAGTTTTTTCCTTACGGAGCAAGGATAGCTCACGCTCGGACTGAGCAGTCATTCACTTATGGTTGTTCCTCTCATTGGACGCCTCAAGGGGCACGAATACGCAGCTCTCGTTGGGGGCTTCTTCTTCCTAGTCTTCGAGACCGCTATCAGCTTCATCATCATGTTCCTCCCCATTCCTATTATCCAGTGGTTCTACGACCACTCACGCACCCTCTTTCATCGTTTCTCTGTGAACCCCGCAAGCGGCAAGTCCAAGGCTGAAGATGTTGCTGACGCTATACGGAAGGCGAAGGATTTCGGAGAGCTATGTCAGTATTGGGGTTACGCGCATGAGGAACATGTCGTTTTGACAAAGGATGGATATTTATTGGGTTTGCATAGGCTCCCGACGAAGAGGGGACAGAGGAAGCGGAGTCCTGGGACGAGCACGGGAAAACCGGTGGTGTATTTGCACCATGGGTTGCTCATGAACAGCGAAGTATGGGTCTGTTTGACAAACGCTGAGAGGTGCTTGCCATTTGTCCTTGCTGAGCAAGGTGCGTATCATTACTATCATTATGCTACTAGAGACATCGTGATGCTGAGGAGTTGATGATAGGCTTTGACGTATGGATGGGCAATAACCGAGGGAACAAGTACTCCAAGAAGTCGGTTCATCATGACCCGAATTCGATCAAGTTTTGGAACTACAGTCTCGACGACTTCGCCTGGCACGATATTCCTGATTCTATTCACTATATCCTGGATATTACGAAATCGAGCAGCTTGAGCTATGTTGGTTTCAGCCAGGGTACCGCACAGGCATTCGCCGCACTCAGTATTCATCCGCAGTTGAATGACAAGGTGAACGTCTTTATTGCACTTGCGCCTGCTATGAGCCCCGCAGGATTGGCGGCTCCTCTTGTCGATGGCCTCATGAAGGCTTCGTGAGTACATTACCTGACCACCACTGTCTGTCCTTAACACTAGCATATTACAGCCCAACGTTAATGTATTTATTCTTCGGACGCAGAGCCATTCTGTCTTCTACAACGACATGGCAAGCCATCCTATACCCACCCATCTTCACATCCGTCATCGACACTTCCTTGCATTTCCTCTTCAACTGGGACAGTCAGAACATCCCATATCTTCAGAAGATCGCCGCATATGCCCATCTCTACTCATTAGCGTCTGTCAAGTCCGTTGTGCATTGGTTCCAGATCATGCGCGAGGGTGCATTCCAGATGTATGACGACGATGTCAGTGCATTTGGCTCTCCTGGTGGGCGTGCGTACCGGCCTGCGAGGTTCCCGACGAAGAATATCGTCACGCCAATCGTGCTTTTGTATGGGGACAGGGATAGCCTTGTTGACATACAGATGATGCTTAAAGAGCTCCCGGACCATACGACTGTCATGTGTCTGAATGGGTATGAACATTTGGACATCCTTTGGGGGAAGGACGTCGATAAGGATGTTATTCCGGAGGTTGTGAACGCCTTGAAGTTGCATTGCGACGACTCTTGCGGGAGTCCGGACGAGTTCAAGGGTGGGTTTAAAGTGTTTGAGAGGTAATCATAGAGCAAGAAAAACAAAGGGATCTTGGACCTTTATATATTCATTGATGGCGGACAGTGGACCTTGCTTTCTGTGTTCCTTCAAGTAGACATACAAATTTGATAATGTAATACTAGTTGATGGTAATGGTATATGAGATCTAGACGGTATAATAGCGACTATCGAGAGGTCACGTATCGTCATTGGCCGGTTCTGTACACTTTTTGGATTTTTTGGATCGATTTTCACCTTCCTCTCCTGTTGCTTGATTATCAGACCTTGCTTTCTTTTTCTTCTTGTCATCTTTCCGCCTCTTCCTATCAGACTCTAAACCTTCTTTGGATTCTTTCACAACAACCGATGGAGCAAGATCATCTGGTTCCGCACCTTTCGCTTTCGCTCTCTGCTCCTCTTTCCGTTTCTTCTTTTCCGCTTTGGCATCGTTGCCAGGCATCTCGACTCCTGCTCTCGCAGGCACACCAACTAACTCTGCATCTCGCTTTTTCCTTTCTTCTTTTCTCTGCACTTTGCGTCGCTGTTTCTCGGTCATATCTTCATTACTGGAATTATCTGTGGGAGACGTCGTTGTCGGTGTTATAGCCTGGATAGCGGAAGATGCCATCTGAACGACAGTGGCATGTGATGAGGAAGATGTATTGAAGAACTGGGCGAACATGTTGGAAGAACCACCTTCTCCAAAGCTGCGACCTGCACCGAGTCCAATTCGCGGTTGATCCACGTCATCTCGTGAAGGGGCACTAGAGCCAATCCCTCCCCGAGAAGTGCTGCCATCGTCATTCGCAGCTGGCGTATTGAAACCAGATTTTGCGCTAAGTTTTTCCTTAAAATAGTCTGCGACGGTCTTAGACGACGTCGTGAGCTTCTCGAGGGGGAGGTCGCTGTCTGCGGGCGTGATTGGGGTCAGAGAACCGGAGGGGGTTGTGGGGAAAACAGATGAGGGAGTCGGTGCAACCCCCAGAATTTCAGAGATGGCAGCTGCTGATTTGTTGGCAAGGCGTTTAGCAGCTTGTATGCGAGCACGGTGGCTGGGAGCGGTAGTCAGCATCAGAGGCTATAGTTATCAAAAATAAACGCACGCCATAGGGCGTCCTTTTGGCCTTGTTTGAAGCATGGATGACACGGTATCTGGAGAAGGGATAGCAGAATCGATATGCGGAGAAACGGGTTTTGATGAATCCGCTGCAGCTGAATCTTCGACATCTGCATCCTGCCGCCTGTCTTTCTTCCGTTTCTTTTTATCTTTTCCGTCCACAGTTTGTTCCCCTTCCTTTCGCTTACGTTTCTTCTCTTTCTTCGATGATTGGTTCGGTTCCTTGTCCTCCTCGGGGTGTGCATCCTCTGCAGGGTGCTCAGGCCGAACAAATTCTCCTAGCACATGCTTAGAAGGAGAATCTTGACCATCCTGCGCATTAAGCCTCTGCAGCAAAGCCTCAAATTCCTTATTCTGTTTCCACGCGATACCATGCGGGTCTTTCTGATGAGCGGCGCCAATCCCAAGCATATCAAGCTTTTGGGAGACCTTAAGATGCGATTTCATGCCATCGCCCGAGGTGCCTAGACCTTTTGAGGGGTCCCAGCCGAGCTTGGACATGTAAGACTGGCCGAAGCGAGCTGCATCTATAGAGAGGTGAGAATGGTGTTCGGAAGTAAAGTAGTGACTTGCCATCTGCCCAGGATAAGTTTCGTGGGTCATTTGGAATGCGTTGTTTTTCCTTTCTACCAGCCAGTCCCATTGTCTTGTCGTAGAATAAGTACTATTAGGCAACCGTCAACATGTACTCAACTCGGATGGACTCTGTCTGCAGAGAAGGATGGGAAATCAAAAAAATCTAGGGTTCCCAATTCGGTCTTCCGGCGCCTCGACATCGATGATTGACACTCAGTACAAGTCTAAGTTGATCCATACCCTGCATATCTTCAACAAAACCAAATTTCGGACATGTCGATACGCTATAGAATCCACGCAGTTGACTATTGAGTCATACTGGATCAATGCTTTGCTTATGTGCATGAAGCCCGGTGTTGCGTTGGCCCACTGCTGCCAGTCCGACATATTGAGGCTGAAAATTTTTCCTTCGGTCTCATATGACTAGCAGAAAAACCGCTGTGCTGAAACAAAGTATCTTCCATACCCTACCGCTCCCACAGACGAATACGTGGAGCCGGATGTCGAGCTCTGGAGTCAAACTTCTCCATGATAACTTCTCTCTCAATTGGCCGCATCAGCTAAGTCCAAGGTCGCTTAAATGAGGCTATGTTTCTCCCAGCTTATACACTGCCGGCGGCCCCCTAGAGGAGTTCATGCGCCTTCACTAGCGTATTGGAGCTGCTCCGAGTCCTCCGCTGAGTACCAGTTGGGTCGTACTGTCTCATTTCTGTTTAATTATCCACCGCTCTTGGTCTTACTTAGCTGAGTGACCTAGCTTGTTCCTTCTGGGAACCCAGGAGTCGGCTAGGCTCCACGACTGGACATACAGAGGAAGGAATACAATTATTCCTAAGAATCGCTATTGTACACCATCTTCCTTGTAAGGATCCCTTATATATCCTTTGCGCACCGAGCTAATACTTACGATCGAAGCTGGGGCGCAAGCCGTTCCGTGTGGCTCGTCGTTGCAAAGATATTATCTTATTCGCATTCGAATACATCCCCTCCTCGTGCATTTAAGCTTTGACATTACTCCCTTTGTTCCTAAGATTTTATCGTTTCACCTTTTCGTACTTTAGCCTTTATGTCTCTTTCACTCGGTTACCGTGACAATTCTCTGTCGTCTTGCTTTCGCCTTTGTCACCCATCTAGTGTGTAAAAGATGGCACATATCATTCATGATATCGATATCATCAGATCTTGGCCCAAGTCCTCATCCGCACCGAACAAGCTCCGTATTTGCACGCTCTCGTATCTACTCCCGGCGTGATCGCTTACATTCCCCTGCGAACTCGTACTCTAGCTGAGTACTTGCAGCCAACCAGCCTTGCACTACCGCAATTTAGCAACACGAGAGCGTTTGTGCATGTTCTACGTATACAGAAAGCATGGACTCGGGGGGAAAACAACAACCTTCATTTTGAGTACGCATCTGCCTGTCTCCTGTGCTGCTGGCTGCACCATCCCTTGTACTCGACTGGTCAAGTCTGGACCTTCTTATAGACTGCCCGGAACAACCCTGGGACTCCTGCGCAGACATGAATATCGACCGCGAACATTTGGCTCCCTGAAACACCCAAATTCTGACACTATCGTGTGTCACCACCAGATGGTGGACCTTCCTCCCCAGGAATCTGTTTGCCTTGCTTCTATCTCCCACCTCACCTTCGTCACCAACCCGTCGGGCGAGACTAAATTTAACGCCATTAGTCAGAGCTGTCTCCAAACTACACCCTGCTTCTGTGGATGGCGAGTACTCCATGAGCCTTGAAACCTTCCTACCGGCCCTCCCACATATCGAACCCCATTCACTGCTCAGTTTACCGGAACAAGAACGGGAATGAACTTGCACACGGAGCTGCTGACATTGTCTGCTTCGCTACCGAGGGGTCACCGTGATTCATACTTCCCCGAGATTAGTCCTGAAGAGGAGTGTATTCAGTCGGATGATATTTGGTTCAAAGTGTCCCGTTCTCACGTACACTTTTGGGATGTTCGGCGAAGGCTCGGGCGTGCGAGTTATGCAGTTGATGAGAGGAATGAGGTGGATGGGAGGTATGATGTAACTGATATTGTTTGTGTGGACATGCTTGTAATTGATTTTCAATCTTCCTGTACACTTACACTTCTCGGTACCCAATGGACATGTTCAAGACTTTGTTATCGGTCGAAGGTAAGGCGTAATAGGCAAGTGAACGTACTGACATTTGTCCTGCAGAGAACGCCATGAATGCTCAGTCATACTCAACCAGCCGAGTCGTTCGAATAAATGGATTGATGTCAGTGTCGTCGCTGGCATCATAAGCTTTAGAGACCAAGGAAAGACAGTGAACCAATCAGCTTTCGGCGCTCTTTTTCTCATTCACTCAGCTCCCGGCACTCACAACTTGGGGAGACGAGTACAGGGTGCAGTTGGTACTGCGCCCAGTATTGTCTAACAAACTGCTCGTCGATTACAAGCAGCGAGCCACCGATATTCGATAGTGGGAAACCTGTGCGGTGGATGATAAGACGGAATATGATAATGCTATAGCTTCATGGAACCCTTCCCTGCGATGCCGCTGGCACCCAGGGTGGTCCACCAATTATTGCTAGTAGTCTTGACTGCAGTTTTCGATTTCATCTGCGGTGTCCGTTTCACTATTGTAGAGAGTCCAGAACTGACGCCCTTCCTCCCTCTACCTGGTGGGGTAGGCTCAGATGGTTCACTACTCTCGACACGTTTCCTTTTATTTGATGCACCAGCCCCAGGTGCGGGTAACGGTCTGAATCCCTTTTCCCACTCTTTTCGGTGTAGCCGGAACACGGCCATCGTCGCCCTAGCGTCTGTGACCTACCCGAGTGTCAGATGAAAAGGTAACCAGGGGCTAGGGCGATAGAAGACTTACACTGGAGTGCTCCCCTCCCTGGATAACAACATCGAGTTCTTGTTTTACGAGGTTACGAAGAGCAGGGCGTTTGCTACTGGTTACGTTGTGTTTTGCCGCCAAGTGTTGCGTATCCCGTATGCATGGACCCGGGTGCGATAGTAGCAGAACCTAAGAACAATTTATGAGTGAGCTACAGGAATGGGAACATTGATGTTAAAACTAACCTTGAGATCATTATGCACGGCATGTCCCACTATGATGCGATCCTTGGTCAAGGCCGCCACTGTTTTCTGCACCTCCTCAAATTGCTTAGCTAGAGGTAATGTTAGCTCAACCACAGGGTGGAGGGAGTGAAACCTACCTACCTCTGACCATATCTGAGGGGCGTATCCCACTCCACTTGGTCCGATAATCTACAACACGTTCCTTCTGCTTCACGAACTCATCCAGCTGCACTGCGCCCCAATAATTAACAATGCTGACGCGCGCAAGCGACGACTCCTCGCCGTCGATGCCCACACCCACCATCTCGCAATCGATTGCGAGGTATTTTCCTGGACTGGCCGTCAAAATGAGATTCCATATTGGCTCCCTGTTTGGGTAAAAAAAAATGACCCACTCTGTCTGGGTAGACGTATGCTCTAGTCGTCCGAAAATCATCTTGCGCAGTGTCGCAAGGGACTCGCCATTTTTAGTTTCTTGGGTCGTGAAGTCGACAGCTAGTTCAGGATCAATGGCTGTCGTTGACTTTCCTCTTGGAAATGCGGAAGTAGACGTGTCTTGTGAACGGGCTGGAGATCCAGAGCTCAGCTGTGATCGGTCGAGCTTGCGCCGTTTATTGGGTGGACCTTGCTCTGTTTTTTTGCCCTTCAGAAATGTCTGCTACAAAATTAAGATCGTGAAGAAAGGCTGCAGTGAGAGATTTACTTTTTTCGTAGATACCTTTGCAGCAGATGCACTCATAGCTTGTCGTAGTAGGAGGCTTATCAGCGTGTGACTTTGCAGACCTGGCAACCACTATAATCACGTTGGCAGTCTGGCACGTCTTCTCAACCTTCCAAGATGATTATGTACGTAAGTAACTAGTCTTCAAGTTCCGTCGTCTTCCATTGTCCAGACCAATTATCCAAGTATGCCTTACCTCTCAACCGTAAATGATTTAGTCGCTGGCAGCGTCGGCGGCGCCGCCCAAGTCCTTGTAGGCCAGCCACTTGATACCGTCAAGACACGCGCACAGATTGCTCCAAGTCAGTTAACCTTCCATGATCAAGTGTCTAGTGCTGAACCATAAGTTGCAGAGGGAATGTTTGTACGTGAATATGTAGGTTCAGAGTTAGAGGGCTCACGCCCAGCTTAGAAAGGACCTATGGATGTTCTTGCACAAACTGTTCGAAAGGAAGGTTTCTTCGCGCTGTACAAAGGTTGACATTAGACATGATGTATTGCATCATTCCAAAAACTTATTCTGCTTCAGGGATGGCCAGCCCCCTTCTTGGAATAGCCGGAGTCAACTCCTTGTTATTTGCCTCATATGTGTACTCTAAGCGCATCGTTTCACCATTCCCACAGCTGTCCCTGAAGGAGATCGCCATGGCAGGGGCAATGGCTGGAGCTGCAAATGCTATTCTTGCCAGTCCAGGTCTGTTGCACCATTCGCTTTCGCAATTCAATCACTTCAACACTCTGTCATCCAGTCGAGATGTTCAAAGTTCGCATGCAAGGCCAGTATGGTGCTGCCACCGATAAGAAACTGAGAGATGTCGCAAAGGAGATGTGGAGAGACTGGGGCTTTCGGAACGGTATCATGAGAGGCTACTGGGTATTGGCAAATATCGCGTTTTGCAGGAAATTTGGCTTATCAGCGTTTCAGGTTACATTTGCGAGAGAGATACCAGCATATGCAGGGTATGTCATCCTCATTTATACTGGCAGGGGGTTTTGATATTGAGAGGGTAATTCAGATTTTACACAGGTAATGTTGTCGGCGCTCACAAACACATCCTTGTCTAACTTCATGTAGCGTTTGAATTTTCGAAGCGGAAGTTTCAGAGTAAGTACGGGGACAAAGTCCCTGTTTGGGCCCTTCTTGCTAGTGGTTCGACTGGCGGAGTATGTCACACGACCCGATTACTTTATAATATTCTGACGTTTTGCAGATTGCATACTGGCTATCCTGCTACCCATTGGGCAAGTTACGAAACACAGCTGATGAGGGTCTTACTTACACCAACCTTTCGGTAGACGTGATCAAGTCTCGCATTCAGTTGCGCCAGACACCACCAACTGGCAAGCCCTGGAAATATATGACCAATGAAATCAGGATGGTTATCGCCGAATCAGGAATGTAAGACTGTTCCCTACTGGTATTCACATTATTTTGACCAACACGCACACTGCTAGAACGGGGCTTTTCCGCGGTCTGTCGCCATCGCGTAAGTGAAACTAATTGTTTAATATGCACATCGCAAAACTCATAATGATGGTTCATGCACCACATCAGTGCTAAGAACGTTAGGGTGTTCTTGTTATTACACGTCTCGAAATACTCACAACTTCACCAGCATACCCGCTGGAGCGAGCACATTTGCGGCGTTTGAATTGACTCGAGGTGAGTTGAAAGTTTTCGATCACGGAATGCACTACTGATGACTTCTTAGAATTTCTCACAGAGTTCACAGGAGCGTAAGGTCAAAATACATTTGGAACAGACGTACAAGATGCGAATGAAATGTTACTATTACAATGACCCCTCGAATACACGAACATCTGGCATGCGACTCAAGATGGGGTAAGCCCCTCATCGGATGGCTTGCAGCACTAACTAGGCGGCCTCGACCACCTGGTCGAATACGACCGTGGCTGGTGACCTATTCAATATTCGTGCAGTTAATGTCACAGGTCAAAGGGGTGCGTCCCTTACCGTCGTTCAATCCCCTAAACGTCACACATGCATCAATATCACACACCTTGGCACAAGATCACGAGAGGCACTTACATCCTCTTTCCAAGAAAGTTGCGCCTGCAGCTCCGTCAGGCCAAACATGAGGACGATACTAAACTCCTGGCGAAAGAACTGCAGCCCGGCATAACCCCGTCGCGGGCTGATGGTGCGTGCCACTTTCGAGGTGTCCGCGTGCACATTGCACAAGGTCGAGAACATGCCTAGGCCCCCTGAGGATCAGCGATGCGCGGCATTTGGAAAGTATTCACACGCACCCGGTTCCGAGTCTGTCCATCGTGGATTGGGGCTGTCACCCCTGTAGCATACGATCTCCGTGGTGATCACATCGCATGCAGAGCGGTCTACTACCTCCGTAATGAAGTTCTTGCTAAACTCTTTCGTCTCGGACACAGCCGTGCCCTGCAATGTCCGTATTAGTGACTCCTCCTATGCATGACATGCGATAGCAAGCCATCACCTTGGTCAGAATCGCGCTGAATGCATTAGGCAGGACAGTCCTGCCTGATGGGCGTGGGACGGCCATACTGGCACGCACTTTGTGTTGAGGATCGTTCCTGTCGAATTGTGTCGCACAGCGTGTACCATACGTGAACTTGGCGACACGTGCAGAGACGCGATGATCGAGGAAAAATGCTACGGCGCCATCTGCGACCGCCTTAGCCCTGTAGATAGCCCAACTCACTGATCACCTTGGTTAGTTTCCTTCTGGAATAGGACTACGCACGTGTGGCTGTCAGGCCGACAAAAGCCGAACCCCAATGGTCTTAGATGGTTTTGCAGTCTCGTGAAAAGCCATTCACTAGCCGCAAAACCGCCGACGAGGAAAACGGTCTGCGGTTTGTTCAGTTAAGTGGAACAGGCAAAAGGAAAGATCTGACGCTGATGGTTTTGGTTGCAGCATGGCGCTGCTCCTCAATAGCTTCGATTATTGCCATTGCGGATGGCTCGAATAACGTTGCTACATCGGACCTGAGAGGAAATGAGAATATTTGAATTGACGGGCAATAGGTATCCTGACCCCATTAACTTCAACTGCCCGGACCTGATGTTGAAACTAGTGTCCTTGTCCTTGATGGTACCAAATTTGATGTATGCTGGGTCGTTCTCGTTTCCGAAACGTTGCTTTGTTGTTGAGTCGAAAATTGCGGCCATATGAGAAACCATATCTTCGCCTCCGAACTGAGATCCACGGAGTTTCTCTGCAGCCCGTAAGCAATCATGCAGACTTCAAGAAAGCCTTAAAAGAGTACCTCGGAGCATTCCCTTAGCCCTACGGCTTACGAAGATGGATCCTTGCAAGCGGCCTAGCAAATTCTGTCAGAATAATCACATGCAGAGTTACGTTGATCAGACTTACACTCTGCAGGTGCGATCTCCTCGAAGGATGGCGCTGATGACATGTGATATGCACTGACATCGATCGTTCCTCCACCAGCGTCGACAATAATCACGCCCTCGTCCTCCTGAAATTCTGGTGAGCTTCTTGCCTAGACAGCCATCTCAAACCTCACTTGAAACCCGTCGGCGGCGAGACCACTACCAAGGCAATAGTGAAGACTTGCCTCACCCTCCGTGACGAGATAGATCCTTGACCGGCCCTCTGGCGTATCTGGAACGAGCCCCGCCATGACTGCTGCATTGCGGATCTGCGTCTGCTGCGGCCCCTCCCATCCATTCGGGTGGCTGAGCACAAACTCGGTCGTGTGCTCGACAGAGCGCAGCATATCCGCGCCGGTTGCCTGCGACTCCTCAATATACTTCCTGGCACACTGATGCAGGTAGCGCATGAAGTCGGCGAGGACTTGAACGGCAGTCTTGTTCCGCGGGAGGGCCGGAATGTCTTGGTCTGTGATATGAGAGGACGCCATCGTTCTAGGACGAAGATGAAGTTTCCACCTTTGTGCGAATGAAGGTTAGTAAACTATGCGAGGACTGGTAGATTGTGGAAGCTAACCATTCCAACTTCACCCATCCGTTTTCATCAACTTCCTCTTCGATATATTCTTGCGTTGCTTCGGCTCCTACGGCGCGTACAGTGCCATCTGGGTCGTAGCATATGATGGACGGTATTTTGCAATCCCCTCCGACGTGTTCTTGGGCTGGGAATCTGTGTCCGAGTAAGTAACCAATGCTGCAACCCTTCTGAAACGCTATCGCACCTATTTACGCCTTGGATGACAGGAACCTGCCCAGGGTCGAGGAAGCAGTAAGAGACACCACTAAATGTCGTCCCGACATCAAACGCGAAGACAAGCTTGCGACATGAGCCAGTGAATGCTTGTCGAGGTGGCATGTTTTTAGTTGTGTAAGATACGGCATATAGGTCAGGTCATCTGTTATAAACGATCCACAATGGGCTACACGAGGCGGCGTGACCCTCGTTCCCTCATCAATGAATCGACACATGTTTTGTGGCATGCATGATGATTCAAGGTTTGATCAGCGCCGCCTGTGGGCACACAGGAGACTGTGCCATTGGAGTACTTCTAACATAGCCCTCATGAGTCTCAAAAGAGGGTAAATCGTATTGTGCAAAAGGTGAAATAAATGACATGTTTGGCAATTCGAAAGCAAACCCATAGATAGGAGCGTACAATTACAACTTCGGGAAACCACAGGATACTGCGGACTTACCGCATAGCACGAGAGTGAGGTGGCTTTACAGAACGACTAGGCTTCTTCCTGCTCATCGTCGTAAACTACTACTGCTGGAGTTCTGTGATGCAATCAGAATGATGAAACAAAGATGTCAGGATGTGAAATCACCGGATTTCCTCTCCCTGAGACGCACAGGTTAGGCTAGCAATATTATCAGGAAACTGATGACTTACCCCGTCTTCCCAGCTGATCACAGCCTGCAATTCTGTCAACCCTAAGAGAAGAACAACTTTGATCTCCATCGCATAATACGTGGAACCTTCGGCGGAGCGCTTGGGTGTGAGTTTCTCGGCAATTTTTGATGTGTCTGCGCGGACGGTGCATAACGTCGAGAATAAACCTGGTTAACCCAGTAAACATCAGTGTGATTGGTAACAATGCGTGTGACTACTTCGCTCTATATCCATCCAATCCGGTTTGAGGAGGAAGCCCCTGTACGACATGATGCCGACTTCGACTTGGTTACATGCGGCCTGATTATACCGTCGGATAGCGAATGTCTCACTGAACTCTTGCTGCTCAGAGACCCGTGTTCCCTGCTGCGCCTAAGCAACGGACCTTCCAAAGCAAGTAAAAAGAGCTACCTTGGTCAGTATGGATGAAAATGCACGAGGCAGAGCAAGAATTCCCGAGGCGCTTCGGAAAACTTCCTTTTGCCTGGCACGATGCTCCATATCGAATGGGTTGAATGGGACGCTGCATTCTGTGCCGTATGTGAAACGGGACACACGGGATGACACAAGATGATCAATGAAATATGACACAGCACCGTCTGCAACAGCTTTATTGCTAAGCAGCGTCTATGAGCGCAGCACAAGGATTTTGTCAGTTGTTGGCGCTCACCAATGGTTGTCTGGTCGACTGAAGCTAATACCAAGCGACTGGAAGTACGCTTGCAACTTGGCGAACATCCAGTCGCTCGCAGCAAAGCCTCCGACGAAAAATACAAACTTCATGTGACATGCCGGTCAGCGCGCTTTCCGATTAAGCGCAGTAATATCTATTATCAACTTACTGTGATCGGAGTGCCCGCAGCCCTTCTTTGAGCTTCGAAAGCTTCGATGATGCTGCTGATGGAGGGTTCAAAGAGTTTTGCTACATCTTGTCTTTTTTAGTAGCGACACGTTAGATATAAAGACTGCGAAATACTAGACTGCAAGACTTACCCACTCAATTTAAGCTGACCGTTGCGAATATCATGCTGAGGATCTTTGTCGCGGACGGTACCGAACTTGATGTACGACGGGTCTTCCGGGTTGCGGAACCTAAGCTTGGTGGTGATATCGAAGATGTCTGTCATTTGTTGGACTACATCCGGTGTGCCGAAACGACTGCCGGATAATTTTTCTGTCAAGTCAAATCAACAAGGACGCAGCATGGCTAACACGATCATGCTGGCAAACCTTGAAGAAGACCGTGAGCACGACGAGTCACGAATACAGAACCCTGGAGTCGACCTAAGGATTGTAGAGTGAGACATGGTTCCAACAATCGCATATAACTTACATTCGGCTGCAGCAATCTCCTCGATCAGCGTCGGGGATAAAGTCATCGAGTAGGCACTAAGATCAAGTGTCCCTCCTCCCGCATCGATGACGACAACACCTTGGCCTGGCGAGCTGTCATCATCTTCGCCATCTTCAGATGCAAGTATTGGTGTCTTCGACAATGCATCTGAGGCCAGGATATTAGCGACACAGTAATGCAAACTCGCTTCTCCTTCGGTCAACAAATGGACACGTGCCATGCCATCTTCTGTGCTGGGAATGAGACCGCCAAGGGCGGCAGCTAGCCTGATCTGTTTCTGCTGCGGGCCCTCCCAGCCGTTTGGATGTGTAAGGACAAATTCGATGCGGTTTTCGAGTGACCGCCAAAGATGAGATCCGCTTGGATGAGTCTCCTCGATATAGCTGCGTGCGCAACGAAAGAGGTATTGCATAAAGTCGCCAAGAACTTCGACGGCATTTTTGCCTCGTGGAAGTGGTGGAATGTCATCGTCGGTGATATGGTTGGCGGCCAAATTCCTGGTTCGAAGGTGCAATTTCCACCTAAATGTTTAGCGTGGTCAGTTAAGTTAATACAAACACCATCATTTGCAAAACAAACCATTCAAGTTTCGTCCATCCTTCTTCCTCAGCCCTTTCGACAATATGCTCCTGTCGAGCTTCAGCGCCGATAGCACGGACACTTCCATTTGAATCGTAGTAGAGTATAGAGGGTATTTTCGAACTCCCACCGCTGTGCTCTTGAGCTGGATATCTAATATTCGTAATGATTGGCAATAAAGCAGGTATATTGTATTAAGACAACCGACCTGGTCACAGGCTCAATCTTTGGAACTTCTCCAGGATCAAGTATACAGTAGGAAATTGCACTGTATGTAGTGCCTACGTCGAAGGCAAGGACCAATTTGCGGACTGATCCACGATACGGCTGACGGGGAAGCATTTCTTGCGTGACTGGATGGATGTCGTACGTTGCTCACACCGTCTTATACCTCATGGTAGAGGCCGCGTGGATGCTTATCCGTTCACGACTTTCACGATCTCACCTACAACGTTTAACGGATGATAATCTAATATAGGGGTAGCGGAGCGTACTGTTCGTGTCAGTCTTGAGGTCTGGTGCGAGTGATCTGCAGATGCCATTTGGCCTGGCTAACTAACCCTGATACGGGAAGTTCCTGAGTGTTCTAGATAGAAATAGTGTCAGACCAAGAAATGAACAAACAACGAATGCCTCGAGGCCACCCCACAAGCCTAAGTAGATAGGTGCTTCACTGATGCACCGACTACTTACGCCGCGCTCGGGTAAGGAATGTAGCGTCTTCTGTGTAGAATAAGTCAGTGCAAAATTCCACGAATTGATGGACTTACTGCGGTGATTGATGTCACAGAATTGTACTCATTCCAGCTGACTTGCGCCAGCAGGAATACGCTCGTGCATAGGCGGAGACACGTTTTAAATGACGCCGCAACCATACAAATCAAGATCTGACGAAGGATGACCATATCACAAGACCATATCAGCGGTGTATAATGGACGTAATGCGCCCGGATTATCATGCACCATGAATAATATTAATGCCGTCTAAATTGGTGGATAACACACCGCGGCCCAGGGTGTAGCAGCATGCCGCTGTGACGGACCACAGCATAACTAAGGGACTGATGTGAAGACAAAATGACTACCGACACGCCTACACGCGGTCCGCAGTGTGATCTATGAGGCGAATTGGAACGCTACCGCGGCGTGGCTCCGACGCCGCCTTAATGGGCGTTGTACCGGACACGAGGCGGAAATGAACATGCTTCTACCACATGGCATAGCCCTTCAATATGTAGTGAACGTTCATTACCTTGCGACCAATACGACCATGAACCTGCCAACCTACGGGTTCTTACCATCTAAAGGCTTCACTGTACCCATTACCCTTGTTAGCGCTAGCTTCCCTTTCCTCATGTGTTTCTGGTTACGCCGACCTCGCGCATTCTTTGTCTGGGTGAAATCTCTGCGTTTCTTCCGCGACATTAAGACGGAAGAACAACTGCTTGAGTGGAAGAAGAAATGGGAGGAGGAGGAGAAGAAGCGCATATCACTAGAGGATAAGCTGAAGAAACTCGAGTTGGAGCATCAAGTTTCAACCCAAGACCAGGGCGGCCTGAAAACGGAAAATATCCGGCTCTTGAACACTCTGAAAAAAGCTAGCAAGGACGCCGATGAAATTAAGGTCAGGTTACTACAGGAGCAAAGCGAGAGAGAAAAGGTCCAG
Source organism: Suillus americanus (assembly GCA_016695465.1). NCBI lineage: Eukaryota > Fungi > Basidiomycota > Agaricomycetes > Boletales > Suillaceae > Suillus > Suillus americanus. The sequence continues at coordinate 642,917 of MU177894.1, forward strand.
CAAGAACGCTCCAAGCTTCACGATGCGCATCAAAAGCTGCAGCAAGATCTCAGCTCATACCAGCAGCAGCTACTGATGCGAGAGACCGAAAAGAGGGCCCTGAAAAACGAACTGCAGGCCCTACAGACCAAGTTCAACGACCAAACCACCCTTCTTAACGACCGTACACGGGAGCTACGGGGTGCACAGGCATTCCTGAGCACAGCCGACACGCTCTCAGGAGCGGAAGTTATCAGACTGGTAGACGAACTCAACCAAGAGATCATGCAGACGGCAGCTTTCATCTCAGACTCCTTCGATTTCGCTCGCAAGCCTGAACACAGAGACGAGATTAAAGAAGCCAGTGCGCGAACCAGTGAGCTGATTGGACCTGCCATGACGTCGCTCCTGGGTACCGTGCAGCACGGGGAAGACCCTCTCTTGATCCAAATCGCACTGCAGGCCGCCACAGTCGAGTTCTCTCGTTGGATCATAATGACCTGGGACTTTGACGGCTTGCAGGCTGAGCAACCACTGGCGGAGATCTATGGCGACATTCGGGAGACAGGTAAGGATCAATTCGTATCTAAAGAAGTGAACATACTAAAGCGCATGACAGAAAGCCAGGCAGTCAGCGGCCGATGGCGCGCTTTGACTCGATCTCATGCGCAAAAGGTTGCTCTGCAAGAAGCGGACGTGCACTCAACAATGGTTACGCATATTAGCGACACCCTCGTGGTCGTAATGATTGCGGCTGGTTGCACCAAGAACTACGATGATGCGTATCGCGAGTTTACCATGAAGTTCGGCGAGCGTGTGTCGAACATCGTCCGCATGGCAACAAGGCTTAACAGAGCCATGGGCGAGGAAGTCACGTCAGCAGATCTTTGGCCCACTCATGCTGCGACTGGAGAGAGGTTCGACACGGAATCGATGAAGGACTTCGACGAGGGGAGCGGGGCGCAATCTGGCGTGGTTTTGTGCACGACTGCGCTTGGTTTGCAGAGGTCAGAGAAGGTTGGAAACGGAGAAGGCGCAGAGAACAAGATGTTCACACTGGCGAAACCCAAAGTTGCACTTGAAGCTATCGCAGATGGGATGGAGAAGGAAACGGAGGTGTCAGGAGACTAACTTGCTTCCAGGACTGTGTCACCACGTATTCTATTCGTTTGACTTTTGTTCGTCATTACCCTAAAGTATTCATGACCGATCTATTTGATGTTTATTAATGCAGTGCATCACTGGTGAACCTTTCAAGTCTCGACATACCAGTGGGACATGCCATGCCAGTTCCAGTCAATCACAATGCTTGTCTTTTCGCTCCCCAAACGACTCGAGCCTGTACGCACTTCACTCCCTTCAGTGACGACTCTAGCAATTGCGGCCAGTACTAGTAAGCTGCAAACCGAAAGTCCTTACTGGCAGTGGCATGCAGTGGCAGGGAAGAAAGTTTGACCGGTCACGGTGGTTATGTAATCAATCGCCTTGTCTTTCATCGTTTGTCCGCGACTTTAACAGGGGAGACTACTGTGGCACCAACACCAATACTACCAGATGGCAAAGAGTAAAACAGGACCCCCATACACAGGTCGCAATGCGGAATATGTCGTCGTCACCGCCCCGTGGGGGATGGATCGCGTCCCCAGGAGTCGCACCTCGGAGCACTTTAATAGGCTGGCGGCGTGGGTCCAGCTTATCCTCCAGGACAAAGATATACACGCGCAAGTTGAACTTATATTTAGTATGGGGACAGTGAGTAGACCAACTGAGTCAGAACACGACCTAATGACGGCAGAGAGATGAAGTCATTGTCCAACTCCCACTCGGGACAGATATTCAGCCACTTCTTGGGGAGCATAAGTTGGCAATTATTTCGAAGAAGTGGGATGGGAATCCAACTGATGATAGGGCGTCCTGTTTCTTTGAATACAATTTTCGCAACAACGGTGACCCCGGTAATCGTAAGTTTAGGCGTCTCGGTTTTACTTTGTGGTATGCCTAATTCAGACCTTCAGATAACTGGGCAGAAGAATGTCCTAATGTTTCTCCAAAGCATGTACCTCCTGTAAAGTCCCCTTACCCGGAACCAGGCTGGGCTGAGCCCCCTCGCTCCATTCGCAGTCTCGTCCTTCCAATACCACCTAAACCACTGCTACCTACCCCAGAAACTGAACCAACACCAATCCCTGTTCCAACACCGATACCTGTCCCTGTTCTAGAAAAAACACATCCACCTTCCGTTCCTCCGCCCGCAGCACCTGCTAATATCACTGTAAGCTATATGTGGTTAAAATTCTCTATCCCTTTGTTAAATATCTACAGTCTGCATTCAAACCTTACGAGCCCCCTACGCAACACCCTGCTCACGGAATGTTCATTAACCAGACAAATCAGCCAAAGAGCCCTTCTACGGACCGCCAAAGCCATCAGCCAACTCCGGCCAAAGGTGAACATGTCCCAGCCCCGAAATTCCTGAAAAAGCTAGATCCCTACCAGGAAGGTATGTTAGCACCTCTCACACTTACACATCCATGGTGCATGTAACCTTCTTTGCAGAGGAAGACGCTCTGGCGCTCTTGCGAACATCTCCACAAGATTCTCAAAGTGACTCCAAGCCCGTCAAACTTGAACACGTCAAAAGAGATTTGACGCAGGAAGAATATGACCCATCTCCGCAACTAATAGAAGCGTTCAACAGTTTAATACAGAAGCAGAACGAGGAACGGAAAGTTGGATCGAGCATAACTCGCGGTCCACTGCTAGGGCCTTGTACGTGAACCAGTCGTCGTGATATTTGGGCAGAATGTAATGTGATGCATTTAGCAACTTCTCACCGGCCATATGCAAAGGATATGAACGCAGTTGATAATCAAATCCTAGAGCGGAATCTCGATAAAAAGCCTTTCACCAAGAAAAACCCTCAGCACCTACAAGACTCTCGGCAGAAGCCTCGTGCGTTATTACTGATCTTACTAACGAGCCTACGTGACACGTACTTCAGAATGTCGGCTACCCGATGAGTTGACGAGTGCAGCTAACGGTCTACATCAGCAGAGTACAGCCAACGAAGACGAGCAGAAGCCGGTTCCGGACCCACCGCGTGCGTGTTCTCCTCTCGTTCTCAGTCATGCTATTAAACCCAAGTCCAGCGCAAAACAAGAGGAAAAATATGGACATAAGACATACAGGTATGTGATACAGCTTCTACATGACAACAGCCGGGATGAACAAGCATGCACAGCGACGAAAAAGATTAAGTTGGAAGAAGCATAGAATCTCACATTGTACTTTCGAATGGGACTACCATTTACCCATCCATGCTATCAATCACTGTCTTCAGCGCAACTTTCGGCTTTAGTAAGAGGTTGTCGTCCCACTGTTTGTCTCCTGATGTGGCTAGCCTGGTTATCCGCCTCAGGCCGAGGTCCGTCGTGCACAGCACCCGAACGCCATCAGCAGCCGGGTCTCCATCTACGTATGCATCCTCCATCTGCTCCGCAGAATATGTGGTCTCGAAAGGGACTGTAACTGTTCTCAAGTCGGCAGACGTGATCTCCTCCATCACGATCTTGTTAAGCTGCAAAGCCAGTTTGAAGAGGAGTACGATCCTGTCACTTAACTTTTTTTCGACTGATGCGCGAAGTATTTCAGGTTCTACGGAGCATCCCGCGGCAAGCATGATGTCGGAGAAATGTCCCGTGAGGTGTGGCGTAACCGATGCGATGAGCTGACTCTCTTCGTGATTGTGGGCGTATGCACTCGTGAGCGCCCGCCACCTCCCCGAAATTGCTTGTGCCTCTGGGACGCAAGTGTCATCATACACACTATCGCATGATGCTGTTTACACTCACCACCACATCGCATTCTTTCGTGTGTGCTGGCGAGCATTCTGTTGACATCGTTACTAGCCAGAGTCCATGAGCAAATCACGAACTCGAAGAATTGGACGAAGCACGATTGGAACGTGATTTGAATGAGAAGGGGATCGTCTTTATGCTTCTTTGTGGCCAAATAATGCGCGAGTGACTGCCCAAACAATCCCGTGACCGCTGCATAGGCATTCTCGTTTTTTACCCCACCGGACCCAAATGAAAATGTGTCCACCATCGATTCCGCCATGTAGGCAGCACTCTGGAGCACCTCGGCATTAAGCTTCTGCAGCATGGAAATGACGTCAGCGCCTGAGGAGGCGTCAGCTGTGGTCAAGAAGCTCTGTGCGCCTTTCAGCTCGAAGGTACGGTCGTTGAGGAGGGTGTGCAGCTGTGCCTTTTGCTCTGACATGGCCTTCAGTCGATTCGTTGCGGTATCTAGAGCATCCCTTGTTGAAGCGAGCATGGATTCAGTCTCTTGGAGCTTAGCTTCGAGCGAGCGTGACATATTGGTAGATCCCTTCAGGTACTCCATTTCCTGTCGTAATTTATCATTTTCTGAATTTTTCTTGCTCAGCTCGTCTTGCAGCCGTTGCGCTCCGGCCATCAAATCCCGTATAACTTCTTCAGCATCTTGACGCTCGCCAGCCAACTTCTCGTTCTCCCTTTTATATGATGCAAGTTGTTTCTTCAACTGCTCGATCTCCACGCTTTGATTGTCTCGTACAATCATGTGAGAGCTCATGCTGCGTGTAACAGGATGTGACGGGGCTGGAAGTTGCTGAGAATCGTGCGTTGTGTCATGCGAACGGAAGCGCCTTGTACTTCTGGATTCTTCAGTGCCTTGTAATATCGGAGAGATTTTGAGGTAGCGTGGTGAGGAAACAGCCAGAGATTCTGGAGGGCGGGATGGGCCTGCGTCCGCCTGTGGTGGAGCCCTCCTCTCATTCTCCGGTACTCCGACATGTAGCGGAGCGCCCACTTCTTGTCTCATGGCCCACGGGTTGGTTGGAGACAGTGATGTGTGTGATTTCGTCCTTGTCTGTCGTGAGGATCCTGTCTCGTCCTTACACTCCATCGTGGCCCTTGCCCTGGCCCTCAATTCTTCACCTGTGAGATACGGACGCATATTTTGGGCTAGTGCTTCCTGCTCAATGCCTACTCTCTTTCTCCCCGCCGTGTCGTCTTGTGACCGGCGGCTATAGCTCTCTGCGTATTTTGTCTCGGTTTTGGAAGCTGTGTTCGTTTCAGTGGAAAGACCTTGTATTATATTACTCCAAGGAAGGAATGGTTGTATGGCTGTGATTATGTTTTTCAACATTGGGTCGACCTGAGGCGAAGTTCAGAATGAATGGAGGACATCTGTGCAGGTTGTCAGATTTAACCCCACGACCTAGATGATCGAAACACACACCTCTCACGGGCATGTGTTATCCGCGTTTTCGAATATCAAACCGTGACTATCGGTGATATAGATTGATTGCTCAGAAAGCATGTCCGCTTGCGCCCATAGTACATTCAATCAGGAACCTTTTCTCACCCGTGATGAAAAGAGATAGATACTTATTCGAAACACGAGGTAGGTAACAATATACAGAAGAAGAAGTACACAGAATCACACTCAGCATCCATGGAAATTTCGAAACACCCAATCTCAGTCGTCCAAGTTATCCACCACAGATTCCAGAGCGATCTTCGGCTTTAACAGTATCCTCACTCCGGCATTGGATCCCTTGGAACGCTGCCACAACCCGATATCAGTGGGGCACAGGATACGGTTGTTCGCAGCATTCTTGTCACGTTCGCCGTCATCGTACCCATCGTCCATGGACGTGGAATCGAACACTGTGGCTGGTTTGATTACCACGACATCAAGGCCCCGGTCGATGCTATTGATGATAAGCCTATTGATGCGCATGCCAGACTTGGCAAGCAGCGAAATCTTCTCGCTGAACTTTTGCTTCAGAGTATCACAAAGCTGCGACCGAGTGCCATCACAGCCCGCAACAAGCAAAATTTCAGCGAGCCCGGCTATGATTTTGGATGTGGCTGCGGAACAAAGCTGGACGTCATCGAACTGGAGATGCTTGGAGAGAATGTGCGATAGTGCACTCCATGCTGTGGTGACCGTCTGGGCTGCAGATGAGTCAGTAAATAGTTGTATTTATGCGCCAGATATATGGCTTACTAGTATTACTCTGGTCAGCCGTACCAACCCTTTCCTTGCCTCCGCTAGCAATCCATGCAGTCGAGAGCCAACAGAGGTACCGAGCGATATATGTCTGGAAAGCGATCTGGATGAGGATAGGATCCTCGGTATGACTCTTGGTGCTTAGGAAGTGGGCGAGACCTGCGCCAATGGTCGTGCCCACTTGCTGAAATAGCGCCGTCTCTTCATTTCCTTTCACTCTTCCGCTCTCAAACCCGAAGGATTCGGCCATAGACTCAGCCATAATTGTGGCATCTTGATGGATATCAGAGTTCAGCTTCCGGAGAGCGCTGACGACCTCGTTGCTCGAGGACATCATAGCGCTAAACATACCCGCAGGGCGCTCTGGGATACAGTTTGCCAGCAGCGCTCGAACGTTGTTGAATTCCTGTACAAGAGTTGTCGAGTCATCGCGGGCAATGGCGACGTTTGCGCCTTTTGTCTGTGACCTGAGCTTCTTCATCTCGGCGAGCTCTGTATCCTTGGCCTTCAGCTCAGACTCCAGCACAGCAACTCGGTCTGTCAGACTCATCCTTGCGGTTTGCTCTTTCTGCAAGGACTCGAGTTGGGCGGAGCTTTGCGTGAGCTGCTGACGACACACCAGCATGCTGCTCCTTGCATCCAGCAGCTCAGCTTGAGCACGAGCGCTGGAACGATTCAGGTCCTCAAGCGCTTGCCGCATTTCCTGGTTTTGCTGCTGCAGCGTTGCCTTGATGACATCGTTCTTCTTCGTGAGCGCAGCAACAACATCTTCTTTCTCCTTCTTCATCCGTTCACACTCAGCGAGAGCCTCCTTATTTCGCTGCCGCAGCTCCGCGATCTTGGACTGAAGGCTGCTTGTCTCAGTCATGGACTGGTTGAGCAGGGACTGCACCTGCTCCTCAAAACGGCGATTTTCTTGCTTCGCCTCGTCGAGGAGCTTCGACAGGTGTAGTACTTGCATGTCATCATGCGTCTTGCTGCCGTCAAGGCTGACAACGTCTGCGTCGCAGTCGAGTAATACAGGGGATACTTCCTCCCATTCAGTGCGGTACTCCGCTTGGGCGGCGTTTCGATGATCGGTCTGGGTAGTGAGGATGGGTCTGGCAGTTGACGACGACGACACCGTCCAGTATGGGACGCTCCACGTCATGGTTGGATTGGGGTGAGGTCGATGAGGTTGTGCAGTGTGGGTAGGACGATGCAGATACTTGTCTGCCGCGCAGTTCTCATTCCTCATGCACATGACCTCGAGGCGCAGGCCCCTGCGGTACATGTGTCTTCTTCCATATGATGTGATGCTCCCAGATTGATCTAGATCTCACATTCTGGGAAGAGCTGAGGGTGAACAGCCCTCATATCACGTAACGTACTTCTTGAACCTTCACAAGGTGCGTGCCCAATATTGCATACAGAGATGACATAATCCCGTGACTCTGCGGTCGTATTAATCTCCCGCAAAATTAGAAACCTGTAAAGTATGAAGCTGCAGGTCTGCTCATATTGATGTGTTCAAGTTCCCATCGACACTAAGCGTCAGAGGAGTTCCTCATCATTGAACAGAAAAACAACGTTCGTATTAATTCTACAACCCATCTATGTTTGCTTACAGTAAATGTTATGGACTTTAGCGGTCAACGCTTCGCTGTCTTGCCGGGGACAAAGAGCCACCAGATGCTGACAATAAACCTCAAGCCCGTGCCAACGCCAAGAGTACCAGCGGACCCTATTGTGTCAAGCAATGCACGTCCCAAAAACCCACCCAAGAACAAAGAGCTGATGGCAAGGATCTTATGATCTCGGGAGATGACGAGTCGACGAATGTTGAAGAGCTGAGGGTCAGCCATCAGCTCACACCAAGTCGTCGTCAATACCACTGAATGGCACATTCAGTATGACATGTCAAGAAACAAGCGAATGATGTGGAGAAGACTCACCCGTCGTGGTAAACTGTGTATTCGTTTTCTTGCCCATGATTCCTTGGAGACCCATGCTTGCGCTCATGAACCCAACACAGACAAAGGATAACGTATTGGTCCACGCAGGGACATCACGTGAATCCGCAACGCTCATCTGCTCGCTCTTCCAGATGGCGATGGCGGCAGCCATGGTGAAGAAGGTCTGTATTAGAGTGCCGAGAGCCAGCCATGCCCGAGTTTTGCAGCCCATCTTGTCGCCGATGCGGGAGATGAATGCGCCAAAGATGAATGTAAGGAGGGAGCAGAGGGCTTGCTGATCTGCGAGATGGAAAGAGTAGTCACGTTGGCCATCGAAAAGGCGGGCGATGGCGAGTCCGAGCTAGACATAGATACATGAGTACTTTGACAGTAACGAAGAATGTCAAATCGCACCTGTACGGTGTTTCCGGTTTGAAAAGCACACCATACGAAGATAGCAGAGAAACAGACAGCGTCGCTGAAGATGAGGCCGTATATGAGTGGCTGAGAAGCACGGAGAATATCGGAATGCGCACATAAAGCCAGTCATAAAACAATATGCAGACAGCGGAGCAGTGGCTTTGTCTCCATCGATATCCGTGAAGAGGTACTTCTTCAAGCTCGTTAACGTCGTAGAGTCATTACTTTCGAGATCCCGCTTTTCCGACATGGAGTTGGACAGAAAGGTTGATGGAAAGACCTGGGAGGACAAGTCGAATCACCGATCGGATATAAATCCTTGAAGCTGTGAAGATATTTTAACACATGAGAGCATATTTCTTATTCGACTATGGGCCGACTGAGACTATCATGGTCGGCGATAAGCTATGGAAATTTGCCAGTGCAGGCTTGGCTCTTGGACTGGGTGAGAGGCTTGTTGCCAAAGTAGTAGCTATCCAACAAATAATCAAGACTACCGCAAGTCCCACTCTAAATCCTATCTTTCCCCTTGATCAAGTTATCGGCGTTTGAGCCGAAAACGATCCGCTTGCATAATCAGATTGCGACCAGACTCGGAGATCCACTGCGGCAGACCGCCACACCAACATTGATATTGAACAGGCCTTGAATCAGGAGTTAGAAGATGTGCCATGAAGGAGGCTTGAAACACCGTTGGTCTGATGTCCACGACATGCGCAGACTGGACGCCAGTGCGACCAGTTCTGGCTATATAATTCTCGAAGACGAGTAATAACAATCTGGACAACACTGTCTGGACTATCTTCGAAAGGGCGATATCAAGGTCAGCCTTAATAGTGATCTCTGATCACCGTGCACAACGTTTGAACACTAGAAGACTACAGGTCTGGATGTTTTCTGATGACGTCGGACTCGAATCACCGCGTGAATATTGCTGACCGGCATCAGTCCCAGTTCAGCTCAGCGCTTACGTACACTGGCACTGCCTTTCCCTCATCTATCAGATGCTAAGGTCTGGCTTGGGAAGACTCTATGAGACTCGCAGATTGAATTTGCCTGCAAATGCGGTCCACTGGGCAAAACAACGAGTACCGCGTGCCCTTCTCCGGCTCTGGTGCTGGACTGTGTCCTCGTATTTCCGTGGACGCCGACGCACGAGTGTATTATATCCCGGGCCCAAGAACATGGACCCTCGTCATATGGAAGCCTTGTGCTAACCATGCAAAGTCTGGCTTAGAGCAGGACGTCGGAATCGTGCAGCCGGTCCGATAAGCAGAGATCTCATAGAGAGTGAACACTGGAAAATTGAACCTCGGTAAGGATTGAACTGCCTTTCAAAAATGAAGCGGGGAAATGATGGTGTTGAGAATGTAGGTGAAACTGAACGATATACAATAATCATGGATCTTGTAGGGAGCTTCCTCGGTCTAGGAATGACTACGTTTGGAATATCGACCAGGACATATATGGGTCTTTTTCATGTATGGACGCAGGAACTCTTTTCTGCAGATAGTGCAGACAGCCTTAAACTGACGCTTATGAACCTCATTCACATGGCGAGTGTAATTATCCTTCTTGATTACACTTGAACACCCTGACCACATGCACCTCACCTTATCCTCGTCATCCTGCACAACAGGGAGACACAGCTGTTGGTGGTGTCTGACTGAAGGGTCAGATAAAGTCTGCCCCTCAGAGCATGTGTCATCTTCCGGTAAGAATTTCTGGAATGGCTGTGTACCAAGCTCATAGCTGACGGAACCGGAGGCGCTGGGGAGTAATGGTTCTATTTTTTCATGCAGTAAGTATGATTGAAAGGCTGCAAATGTAGTAAACTTACCCTGAAAAAATCGGTGGATGGGAGGATCTGTCCCCTCTGGCGGGCTACTGATGACCCCGACAAATGGTTGCAAAAGAGATCCGTACTCGTGTGCTGATGGTTGGCCGTGCGAGTGTTGGAATGATAGGAGGGAAAGGTTTGGCGGAGTTAACGAGAGTGAATAAGCATCACGCTTGTTGAGTGCAACTGGCACGATAATCGGAGGCTCATCACCGACGATTAGGTCAACGCTGCTATCCCATGTGCCCACATTCCCCATGGCGACCTCCGACTGGGAGTTGGCAAGAATCTCTGCAATGCGGGTGCGAATCTCGAGAGTTTCCCTGTAAGTACTGTTAAGCCTGTCACAGTGCTGGTCAAGCAGCTTAAGACACGAGTGCAGGGTTGAAGTTATTGAATCTTGATCAGTGGATGCACGTCCTAAAGTTCTATGATGCAACGAGCATCCATCATTGGCCAAGGTTGGGCATTGCTCAACAACGTCAGGCCATGAGGACGTCGATGGGTGTGATGTTGGCGTCCATCTGGATCTGGAAGGTAAAGCCATGGTAAGCTATGAGTTCATTCATAGGCTTACAAGATCCAGCCTTACTTATGCAAGTGCATGCTCATTTTTAATAATGGATTTCAGAAGTGAATTTCTCGAAAAGCGGGACGAATGCAAGCCTCAGTAAAGTGGTGGATCTTTGACTGTGTGGATCGGAGCATAATATGGGTATCATAGTAGTACACAGTAGGCTTTTAAAGCAAGGCACTACTAGCAGCTCTTGATTATTCTATAGAAAGGCTATAGATACATTTTTAATTTTTGATCGCATAATATTGACTTTTACGGAAAACGTTTCCAAAACCTGTGTTAGAAACGCTGCCTACAATAATATGTCATGGGAGGTACGTTGTATCGTGCCGCAGCTGGACCCGATGATCTGGCACACATACCAGTGTCCAAACCAGACGGAATTATTAGTTGGCGGTCTTTGAGCCATTTTGGCAGTCAAAAAATGTGTTTCCTTGCCTTGATGTCATGATCATGATCATTGACAGTGAGCATGTTGACAAGAGATTTTCGGCCTTCGATTGACAAGAATGTTAACTATGCGTCCCCGTAGGTGCTCGGTAGTACTTTTAAGGTGAAGCGGTGTTAACCGGTAGTAATTGGCAGGCCTGGATGGCAAGCTATGCTCACTCGGATAAGTTTGCAGCTAATATTACTTACTAACAGTTAGCTTCCTCACAATGCATGTCATCGATGCAATGCGATATAGTAGTACCAGATGATATCGTCCACGGCTATGCATCCAAGGCTTCGGACAAGCCTAATTATGTAATTACGCCAAGCTTAGTAAGTCTCGCTCGTGTCTGGGTCAGCCCAGCAACAGCACAGAACAACTCACTCTCGGTGATGAACAGAGAATTCAAAGAAACGACTATCTTCATTCGACTAGTAGAACCATATTACTATATTACTCATGACCCACTGAGCCCCACCCTTTGACAGCTGCGGTATTTTGAAACAAGACAGGGCTATGAAATGGTGTGGTCCGGGATGTAGAGATGGATCAAGTCGCAATTGTCATAATCAGTTCCACGACCGTCCAGGACCAGAAGCCAGAAACGGCATTAGGCTGTCATTATGCTGGCCCTAGTTACATAGGGTCCCATGTGACTGTGACTCCATTTGAAGAAGATCAGTGGATTTTTCGGGTCTCAATGCTTCAAGTGGTAAACTATTGGTACTAGTCATTGCGGTGCTGCTATCTATACAGGGGGGTATGAGGAACAGAGATCTTATTTTGTACGATATATACATATGTCTGCATAGGTACAGCCAGGTACAGTCCCCAACTCATCGGAGGACGGCTTTTACGGGGTCGATCATATATCACAACCGTCACTTTCATAAACTCTGTGTAGGAAACATCCGTCCGCACCCCCTCTCCAAAAATATCATTCATACCTCAAAATAAAGATCTTACCATCCCTCACACTCAAAATCACAGCCCCCTGGCTCTGATCAATATTGATCGTCTCAACGACATCCAAGTCCAGCTCCTCTGGGATCTCGAGCGTGCGCACCACCGCCTCTTCAGTCCGCACCCGGCGGCCATGCACAGGAGGGAAGGTAACGAAGCGCAGACATTTAGGAACCCGCCGCCGCGGATGCGGATGTGGGTGATCGTTCTCGAAATGCGCAAAGTGGGCGTGATGCTGCGTGTCTGGCTCTGTATTTGGTTGAACGATATCTGCATCATATATGCCGGGAGAAGTGCTGTCGGCGTGGGCGCGAACATTAAGGGTGGGAGGTACAACAGAAGCACCATACTCCACCCATACTGCGTGCCCAAAATCAACAGCTACGAGGGGTCGTGGCCGATCGCTAGTATCTTCATCGTCATCCCCCTCTTCAAGCACGCATACGACTTCAAACGGCGTGCTGACATACCACAGATGAAGCATGTCGTCGTCGTTCGCTTGTGTAGAGCGAGATGAACTGCTAGTGCTCGATTCTCCTACAACAGGTAGCCCCTCAGGAGCTATTGGGACCTTGAAATAATGCTGCGCGAGCACAAAACGCGTATGGTGTGTCTCATGGTCGTGTGCTGCAAGGAGAACAACAGTGCAGCTCAACCGCGGGACGCCAGGGAGGGTAGGCCACCACTGCCGCACAAAGTGTGCGGACTCGGGGTACCAAGGGGGGAACGGATACGGGTTTGTGAACGATTCAGGCGTTGCCGGACCTACTGCATCTTGAGTGGGCTGCTGAGGTCCAGAAGTGGCTGAAGTGGTGGATTGAGAAGATGATGCATCCTCGTCGTCTTGCGGCACAGGTTCAGAATTGGGACTGGCTCCATGGCTTGAGGAAGAAGACTCTGCGTTAAGTTCATCCTCAACCCTCACCTCATCCTCGCCACCCTGGGGGTCACTGGGTCCGTCTGCGCGACCATCATTTCCTGCTTCTTCATCCTCGAAACGTGTACGCCTTTCACCTTTCCTCTTCGGAGTCGAAGGCATTTCTTCTTCGCCTTTGTGAGTATCTTCAGATTCTTCTTCGTCACCTGGTGGCTCTTCCTCGTCCACAGATTCCTCATGACCCACCGACTGCTCATCCTCAGCGGAAGGTACTGTAGAAGATACCTCAGTCGCGTCGGTCTGTTCTTCTTCACTAACGGGCTCAGTGTTATCTCCGGTCTGTTCCTGATCTTCTTCCGCCGCACCAGCTCCATCCTCTTCCTCAGTGTCTCCTTCATCTTCATTACCTACAGGAGGCATGCTAACCATCGTACCCGAGGTCCCCGGCACAGAAGGAAACACAAAATTCTTTGAGATGCTCCTACTCGGCGTAAGTCTCGCACATATTTTTGGGAGCTTATTCCACAAGCTCTTCAGCGAGTCCGCTATGTCCTCGCTGGTGTCCTCCTGTGGGGCGCCTTCTTCTGCTTGAGGTGGAGTCTGTGCATGAGTGGCCGGGGAAGCGGTGCAGCGGGGTCGGCCATATGTTCTGAGCACCTCAAGCGGGTAGAAGTGCTGATAGGCGGCGTCGGCTTCTTCGCTGTGGATAACGATTTGGTCTTCGTGGAGGATGCAGGACCAGTTGGAAGAGATAAGCTGCAAAAGGAGGTTAACAGGTGAAAATATCAATATCGTATGGTAAAGCAGCTGGATAAAGATATGCGTGCTGTTGAGGGCACCATATCGTGTACATGCCAAAAATGGCAGAGGAGTTGTAGAACGTAGCATTAACTGTATGCGTACCAAACTAATGCGTGCGCCACACCAAACATGGAGCAAGAGCAACTAGGGAACACAATAATCACAAAGAGCACTTACACATCCGACACCAGTATCCACAAACACATAGTCGTCTTTCGCCCAATCAAGGAGTACGTACAACCCTGCCATATGCAACGCAAAGCAGTCAGTACGCGGCTTCAAATCAATGGCAATTATAGTAACGGCAGGAGATAGAATAAATTTGGGTGTCCTGATCTTGATACTCACCGATAGTATTACTACTCGCAATCCATACAAAAGCGCTCAGCAAGCGACGTGGCGGGTCAAGAAGGAATACATTCATTATGACCCCAGTTGTGTGGAAACTCGTGAGCGTGTCGAATACTGGTCGCGCTGATTCCGGAATGGGAATAGTCGATACTGGTGGCGGAGCCGGGGGTTGATCTGTGAGAACACAATATTTAGTGGCACATCAACAAATTAAAAATAAAATAAAAGGCAAACACTCACCAAAATTCATAGGAAGCGGGATATATCTCTCCCAAGAGGGTGTCGCAGGCGCGCTGCGGATGAACATCGCTCGGAGGGAGGGATGACAGAAGACAGGTCCCTGGTACGGCTCCCCGGCACCACCATCACCTCTAATTCCAACTGTATTCGCCTGATTGGAAGGAATTCCATTTAATTGCGGGGGATCGCTGCATTCTGCAGAATCGGGCGGTAGCATCGCATTGATTGCCATTGGGGAGCATTGGGCGCTGGATGTAGCGCTGGATGGACCGAAGCTGCCGGAGTGAAGAAGGGATGAGTTTTGTGGTGATGGAGTTTGGGAGGTGGGTGATGAAGGAGTGGGGGTGGGGGGTTGATCGCAAATCGGAATCAACAGAAGCGGATCTTGCGTGGGCGATGGGACCCTAGGCGTTAATTGGATCGGAGAGTCCCCTTCACGTTGCCGTGACTGGGACTCAGCAGCACTGGCATAATGATCGAGGTGAGAAAGAATTGGAGATTGGACGTAGAGTTGTGCCTGATTTATTTCGTCGTAATCGTCGAGTTCGTGAGGGAAGAATAATCGCATGAGCATGAATTCCATCACGCGGTCATCGCGATGTCTGAGAAGCGCGTCAATTGAATCTGAAGATCAAAGAAAATGAAAAACTGGCAACCCTTTGAGAACCCTTGCCATGGTGAAATATACTGTGCGCTCTTCGAATTCGACACGGCATTTCCATAACTCCCACTTATCTTCATCATCCTCATCTTCATCTTCGTCTCCTCCACAGGAACAGGTCAAGGACCTCGGGTCCCACTCAGCAAGACAGATATCCCTCCTCACATCCCAGCATAAGACACGGCCGCTCTTAGTCGCACAGAGTGTGTAGCTGCTGGTGATGGGAGATAGCCAATCGATCTCTTCATGGGAGGGTACGCTGATAGTGATGTACCACTGGTTTCCGTAGTACGGATTTGGGCGAGCCGGTCGAGGGGCGCGGATCGCCCATGCCTTCTCAAAACCTCGTGCGCGGTCGACAGCGGCAATGAGTGCGGGTGTTGAGAGATCAGAGAGGCGCTGGAAGGAGTGAAGAGGAAGGGGCCTGGATCTAGCAAGTAAGTCATGGGCTAGCTGGCGATATACGGGTCTGGTAAGGGTGAACAAACGCAAGGACTTGCAAGTCTAACGGAAAGATTTAGTCAGCTATAAGATCATATCATGGTAGAGACCAAAATGCACTGACCGCCTGGAGATTATGCACATCATCGATGTCAAGATCGCGGGCGATATTGAATAGAAGATCATACGGCAAGAACTGTAATGACATGGACCAACACAGTAGACGACAGGCAGCCAAATGATGGGAAATGACCTACGCGTTATCCATCCCTAGTGGATCACGTGCAAGTAGCTACCCGGCTCTGCTCCCGATGCCGTCAGTGCTCGAGTCTTACTGCGTCGTCAATGTCGCTGGTTGGGTTACCCGAGTACACGATACCAGCATCAGTTGGTTCAATTACAGCACGAACGATTCAAATATCTGCATATGTCTATCGTACGTCAACTGGATGAAGGGGAAATTACTCCGTTGCGCTAATGAAATAGCGATCCATGATGATGAGTGCCATGACCTATTACATACGTGCACAGAAAATTATAAAATTTTGACCTGCCTCAGTCCCCTTACTATCCAGTGTCCAACTACCACCATGATGTTCATACGTGTCGTCCTCGCCATCCTTGCCCCCGCTGGCGTTACAGCTGCGTCTGCAGTCTCAACTTGTGAGAATGACGTATACCAACAGCGGCTGGCAGGGTTCACGCTGCACCAAGGTCAGCACTGCGAGCAAATGCAAGCATGATGTCGTAAGCTTGGTGTCGTTTGCAAAGTGCATGGTCACTATTGAGTCGCACACCCATAGAAGGGATTCTCTGCTGGAACGTGTTATGAGGCCTGTTGAGAGATATAGTGCATCACAAAGTCGAGGTGGTCGCTCAGCGCTCAGCTTTCAATTCGGGTTATAAGTAGGCTATTGATTGCGCACTGTTTATTGGAATACGGCCCACCGACTGTAACAACTCTGAAGCCAGACCTCAGTTCTCGGATGAGCCATCATAAACGTGCCACACAGAACCTCTGATGCAATCCATCAGCACAATGTGAACATCATAGCATTGATGTTCCAGGTGACATTCGGCCGTGGGCGGCTTGTCACATGCACGCCAACTACATAGGAGGCAAATTGGATCCTGAATCGTTTAGCAAAATGATGGTCGTCACTGAGTACTGATGCACGAAGTTTGAATAGATCTGGACGTACTGCCACTCGGAGTGGCTTTCCGACAGAGGCGTTGGCATTAAAGCTAAAGGTGAGGAGAAGGAACATAACTTGCCATCGCTGGCTATAAAGGCGTGATTCACTGTGAAGGACTAGTCTCCCCGAGATAGACCATATGAAGGTAGAAGACGTTCTGTCTTGCTATCTGACGAACCAACGTGGTTTAGGGCAGGCAAATTCGTGTTACATAATAAGTATACTAGTGACAGTGTCTCGACCACGAAACCCAATATCAAACCGTTTACTAACAGGCCGTGTACGGTACGCCAGGTTGATTGGCAGTGCGTGCGGCACCAAATTGATGCCAAGTGCCAATATGTCGAATGCACATTGCATGTACACAGGGTTGAAGCTTGAAGCTTCGAACTTCGAGGCTGCGCATGCCACACATGTAAGATCCGAACTCAGGTAAATTCCTCAGTGAATGAATGGTACGTAACAATGGGTGTAGGGCTCCGGTTCGGAAGATCTGCCCTGTTCAGAACAGGTCATAGGAGATGCACGACATCCATGCGTCTACTCTATCCTAGCACAATCAGTTGCAACGCGAGGCACACACGCCTTGATCTGCGCCTCCAACCTTGGTATGCAACCTTTGAAATGTAAGGCACACCCCTTTGCATATAAACTTCAACACATGAATTGCCAGCCTTCAGATTACTATCATGCTTCCTCGGGAACCGTACAAGGGCTCAACGCGAAAGCTAGTGCTTGCATTTGACGTTGGGACCACGTTCAGTGGAGTCTCGTATTGTATGCTAGACCCAGGGGAGGTGCCTGTAATTCGAGGAGTAGCAAGGTAAGTAGCCAGCTCAGGCACCATGTCTCCTGCTCATGGTGGGATTGCAGATATCCTGCACAAGAGCATGTCGGAGGTGACTCCAAAATACCATCAATTCTCTACTACGACCTTCATGGAGACGTCCGCGCCGTGGGTGCTGAGGCTCTGCAAGAACATATCATCGAACAGGCAGAAGATGAGGGATGGATGAAGCTCGCATGGTGTGTATATCGTCGAGGAAAAAATATAGGCTGCATATTAATCTCGCTTAGGTGGAAACTTCATCTTCGCGCCAAGCATCTGCCATCATCTCACATACGGGATGACGATATAAAACCTCTCCCACATGGCAAATCCGCAGTTGAAGTCCTCGCCGACTTCATGCGCTACCTCTTCCAATGCGCTCGAACTTACATCCAGGAATCACATCCGCATTTTTGGAGATCGGTTGAGAATTCCATTGAGTTCGTGCTCACACATCCGAACG
Organism: Suillus americanus; assembly: GCA_016695465.1. NCBI lineage: Eukaryota > Fungi > Basidiomycota > Agaricomycetes > Boletales > Suillaceae > Suillus > Suillus americanus. Next base: position 660,982 of record MU177894.1, read on the forward strand.
GTTGGGAAGGTCAACAACAACAACAAATTAGACGCGCTGTCGAGCTCGCCGGTCTCATCTCATCTAAGGAGGAGCAATCTCACGTACACCTCTTGAATGAGGGCGAAGCGAGTCTTCATTTCTGTGTTACCAGCGTGATTGCATCGAATATTCTTTCTACAACGCCTATAGACGTGTCAGATTACTCCGACGAGGAGGATGACCAATCTGACAGCCAGGGGGTCATTGTTGTTGATGCCGGAGGTGGAACCATCGATCTCAGCGCCTACTCAATGAAGTTATCTCCGACCTCGTTCGAGGAGATTGCCCCAGCTGAATGTGAGTCCCACTTTCCTGCATCGTTCCCTTGCTGAAGCCCACTCAGGTTGCCTACAGGGCTCAGTCTTTGTTACTAGTCGTGCTCGTACTCTTTTACAAAGTCCGTGAAATAATTGAAACAGTCAATCATACAGGGGACCAAAAACTGATAATTATTGGGTTGCCCAGGGAAGCTTTCGGGTTCGGAGCACTACTCCAACCCTAAGATAATCGAACAAATGGCGGATATCTTCGACAAAAGCACGAAACTTCGGTTCCATAAGCCCGATGAACCGTCATACATCAGGTTTGGTACTATCCGTGACAAGGATCCAAAGTACGACATTCGATCAGGGCAATTGAAATTGGCCGGGTTCGTCCATATTCTCTAGGATGCCTTCCTCATAAGCCTCACGTTTTATCGTACAGCCAGGACGTTGCAGACTTGTTTGAACCATCCATCGAAGCTATCATCGAGGCTTTTGAGCAGCAGAGACGCGTGGCTTCGACTCCAATTAGTGTGAGCATTATATTTTGCTCGTATACTAGGCGTATTATGACATCATCGTTAAGATGGTTTGCTTGGTTGGCGGTTTTGCCGCCAGCGACTGGCTGTTCACGAAACTCCAGGAATATTTTCTACCTCTAGGCATCACCTTCTGTCGCCCTGATGCTCATGTGTAAGCTCTTTACTATTATCGTGACTACTTCTCATCAGGTAACCGCAGCAACAAGGCTGTTGCTGATGGGGCAGTTTCGTTCTACATTGACCACCTAGTGTCCTCTCGAGTTGCACGCGCCACTTACGGCATTGAATGCAACATTCCATACAACTTTCTAAGTCCTGAGCACCAGGCCCGACAACATAAAACCTTCATCGATGTCACCGGTGGACTACGCATTCCTGATCATTTTCAGAGTATCTTGCTGAAGGCGAGTAGAATATCTCTACTCATGCGGTACGTATTGATCCGCCTCACAGGGAACTCAAGTATCTGAGCTGCGCGAATTCCGGAAGTCCTTCTATACTACCCGAACATCACTTACTGCATGTAAGAGTGCAAGTACAGACATAATGTGCTACAAGGGTGCGCTCCAGGAGCCGCAGTGGTTGGATGTTGAACGGTGTATGAATTATTCGCAGCTTGATCACACTCATGCTGACTTGATCTAATTCAGCCTCATTCTCCACACTATGCACGATTCATGCCGACCTCAGCGAGCTATCCCGAACGCTCCGTCCCAAAAAATCTGCTATAGATCAATCGAACTATTATCAGATTGAATTTGACGTCATCATTTTGTTCGGCCACACAGAACTGAAAGCACAGATCAGTTGGCAGGAAAAGGTTCGTGATTCGTTTTTATTGATTTATATCGTCGCTGATCGAGAACGTTGCGAAGGGTGTTGAAATGCGGTAAGTCCAATTCATAATTTTATGATCAATTTTGTCCCCTCAATCCGTTATAGGAGCCCTGCAAGTATAGTCTACGACGAGTAGTGTCAAGATCGAACTGCAACTCTTTGCCCATGTTGCACATGCTAGCATCGTGTAGGACAGTTATACCATCTGTATACATGTCACCTCAAGTTTCGTATACATTTGAGTCTGGACTTTGAACAGCACAATTCTAAGGCATTGACTGCACCCTAAACATCTACACTGACACTCTGCCTTGACCAAGACTGCGATGGAGATTGTTTGTCCTCGAACTGCCAGTGATCCCTAGGCCTGATGCAGATGCCCGATGGGTTGAAAAGGCTCGTAGTATCCATATTCCCACCATCCCTTGCACTTCTCTTTGCAATTGACCCTGCCAGTGCTGCTTCATCAAGTCGAGTCTCTCTCACAATAAATTCTGCCGTATAGTCTATTCCCTGGTTTATCATATTGCCAACTGAGCTGACTTTCAAACTTGAACGTTTCAAAACCCAGCTCACATCACCTTTTGATCACAACCGACATGCACTACCTGGGGTCCTGAGCCATATCCCAAGTCATTGGGCTCCTGAAAGATACTCATCATGACTGCAGAGGTCAATAGCCAATTACTATTAGTAAGTCGTTCAACGTTTCCCACAACCGATTTACATCTACAAAATACAGATGGGTGACTGTTCTAAAGATGACGGGCCCGGTCATGTACTGGAAGCAACACCACTGGCATGGACGATGTGATATGAATATTATTGTTCGCCTCATCAATGGTTGCGTTTGACATAATTCTGTGTAGGGAATTGTATTCCCCTGGCGACGGAAAACCCTTTTCTTTACATCTGACCATAACCCTTATTACATTGCTACCCTGGAACGCCACCCCCTTGGTACTACATATATAAACACCAATTCGTTCATACTGTCAGTAGCAGAGTAGTGGTGCACATATTTCCCCATTTCAAAGCTCACTCCAATCCTATCTCTCACTTCGAACTTGCACAATGTAGTGCACTTACATCTGGTACTTTTGCCTCAACGACCGTAGAAAGCTGAGGTGATGAGGCAGATGCGTCGTGAACCACCGTGCTGCTGCAGGTACTACAGTAGGTACTACATATTTTTGAGGTCAGAAGTCGCGCAGTTCCAGCTGCAGTACTGCAATTGACATTGACCCATTTGTAACGTTTGGTCGATTTATCATATTTGACGGCATAATAGACCGCTCACAGCATTTTATCACATGACGATAGGCTACGACCGACGCTTCACCCCAATAGGCTTTCTTGATGAGTCCTAGTACTCGACGAGTGATTTCCGATCGATCAATCTAGCCACCAAATGTTATGCCCAACTGCCAGAACTTTCCACTCCCCTTACCGACTTGCAGGGATGTCGATAACATTATTTTTACTGGGACAGAAGTCATCTCGCTGCTCTCTTCCAGAAATTCAGAATTATAGATACTTATTGATGAACAACATGTGCACCTCCAAAGCAGGAAGCTGAAACCATGGCGTTTTTCCCGTTCCGAAGCATCCAGCGTATCGACAGACTGAGAGCGATATAACTTAGATATAACACCTGGGACACGGTCAAAAAAGTTCTATGGGTAGATGCAATACATATCCCGAGACATATTTATGAATTTATCGATTTCGAATATGTCCCCCAATTTGAACAGCATTTGCCACGGGCTCTTATTCGTCTGTGTCTCAGGTGTAAGTCTCTCGAGAACGACGGTGGGTCCAGGTGTAGCCTCGCCCTGGCCATCTTACCTAACATCGAAGTGGCGGCGTATGCTCAGACAATCTGGTCCTAGTAGTGCTAGCGCAGATAGGTCATCTGTTCGTGCAGGTCAGCTGGTCACAACAATGTTACCATCACTGATATCATCGCAGGACCAGCCTTAGGTTGCTAAATTAACATTGGCATTCTTCGCTTTGCAATCGCAGCAAGATCCGCCCGTCATTAATTCATTGGCAATTACAATTCATTCCATCAGGCCTCAGCCCTCCTGGCCTAGTCGATACTATGTACCCGGGTGATGAGTGCCCCGTTATACCCTTCTGAAATACTAGCTCCCGAAAACAAGGTACATACAGCGCAACGTGCGAACGTAAAGACAAGACCTCGAAAACCTCGTCGACTATAAATTTGCTTCTGCCTCACCCGAGTAGTAGGAACAGTGGCCGCAATTGCAAAAACTTGACCAGGAACGGGATAGACTTGAATTTCTGGCGTTCGCCAATGCCAACGCCAACGACGATGCGTCTACTAGTACATGCAAGGCGCCACCTAACACTCAATCAACTTAACCTACAACTCGGGTTGTTGTCCAGAATATCCGCCATCCGTGCTCATCTAGCTCCCAACTGAAGTTTCATCAGTGCGTGCGCCGTCCATTGCACTCGCCCGTCGCCTTTGCTGCCCTCGTCCTTCGTGATTGAAGGTGCGCTTTTGGCGCCCACGCCCTTATATGGCCCACCGTTTCTCCGCCAAAGCCAGCCTTCTCTGCCAAACTCGTCCTACATTATCCCGCCGACAACACCGGACACGTTGTCCAGCGTCAATGTCTCCGGCCTCAACCAGCATTTCCCTCAGGTATGGAAGATTGTATTGCTTGTATTTTATCGGCATCATCATCGCCAGGATTCCAAAACACGAGCTTGCGCCGGTACCACCGCTGTCAACCATCATCCCCGCACTCACCGACAGCAACCATGGCTTGATATGTTGTCCGTTTCGGAATCCCTTGCTGAAGTTGGACGAGCTTTAAAAATATAGAAACATGCCTCCTTCAATTTTTTGCTTGGAAATGAAATTTCTCGTGTCTCCTTATCTTGTATGTTGTCTTGCTTAGTTTTACTTGTATTCCCTAAATCACATTCCGTCTTATGCTATTTACTAAGTAGAATAAGGCTAAATAAGCACTCTGCCATTTTCCTGATGGGCCTGACTGACTGGCTGACAGCAGTGGCGAGAGGGAGGTCACGTTCTGGCGCGGGAGTCGGAGAGGGTCGGAGTCGGCGTGAGGTTTCGAGGCTTGGAATCCGGTAGCGCCAGACTTCATGAAGTTGTAGTTGGCCTAGCGCGTGACTCGGGAGGGCGCAGGTTAGGTGTGGTAGGCGACGGGAGACTGCAGGTCGTGATTGGCAGAGGTAGACACGCGATGGCAAGGTGCTTAGTAATCTTTTACACAAGCAGAAAATAGCTTACTGAGCGGTGCTGGAGGTCCTGAACTCTACTCATGTATGCTTGTTTTCGGGGGCTTTTGGGAGCCGAAAAGTCACTTGACAAGCACTCATCACTCGGGCACATACGACTCAACCAGGAACGCTGAGCGCTGATTCGGAATGAACTTGTAATTGCCAACGACCATCATGTAATATTGACGGGCGTATCTTGCTAAAGCGAAGAATGTCAATGTTTGAAATTCAGCAACCTGGTCCATGGTGACCGGTGACGGCTCAGACATTGACATTATTGTGACCCTGCTGACCCGGACGAACACCACCGCTTCGATGTTAGGTAAGATGGAACTAGGTGGTTCAAGCAGCCACTGGCCTCGCCCAAGTTATTGGGCTTAGTTACCAGCGATAAATCGCCCGAAAGCAGGAATTGCTAACCACTACCGCCCAAAACATAACCTAATTTGGAAGTTTTATAATATCGGTGTTTCCTGGCTTATGTAAATAGTTTATATAACGATATGTAGAGTACTTGGTTCGATATTTATCGCTGGTATTATGGATGGAATTTGAGGGCCACAGCGAGGTCACTCCTTCTAGCACAAAATAAAGACGTTTGACAGATTATGCATCAATAGTCTGACTTGGATGGTAACTCTGGGACTGGAGTCTGGGTGCACATCGAGTGACACTTTTATTTTTGAAGGCGCACGATAGCTGCATCTAGGACCCACAATTTCTAGATCACAGTCAGATCTGTGCCCAGACACCGTGTAGAATCCTCACTATTTCATATTCTCGTGTTTGTTTCCAAGCAAGGAACCATTGATATCCGCACTATACTCTAGGCAGGGGTTTCCTGGAGGTTTAAAAGCAAGGCTCGATGCCTGCTTAACAGTCATCGCATCAACGACCTTCTACCAATGTGAGTCACAGTTAGAACACATCCACAGTTGATTATATTCATCTTCTCGAGTTGTAGCAACCATGTCAAACCTTCTGCCTACCAACTTCGTCGGGACCGCTGCAGCCGCCGTGCAGACCACGGACGGGAATTGTCGGGTCTACTTTCAGAACAAAGAGTACCAGATCTACCAAATGATGTTGACAGACCCAACGAGCACTTCCTATACCCTCCAGAATCTCATCAATTCTCCTATGCCCGCTGCCCGTATCAACACGCCCATCGCAGCCGTGTCGTGGAGTGAGCTGCAAGAGGTACAAGTTTTGACGCTAGCCCTTCCATACCCCACAATCTCACTTTCACTTCATCATGACAGATCCGCGTGTATTACATCACTACCGATAGTCATGTGCAGGAGATGTACTTCTCCAAAACTGGTGGTATGCACAAAGGCCAAGTCTTGGGCACCGCGGTTGAGAGCAGTGCCTTCTTGTATGCGCAAGTCGCAATCAAGCCTCGGCTTGTGGTCAGGGTTGGGTTCCAGTCATCCGCTGATCCCAAGACTATCACCGAAGCTGTGTGGGACCAAGGGTGGAAGAACCGGGTGCTCTAAATTGGGAACCAATGTTAGCATGGACTTCCATGTCAAGGATATGGCATATCGGATCAACTTCAGTACTTGCCACAAATGTTGTATATCTAGTGTAACCATGTCTTGAGCCAAGAGCTTGTCGTTCACCCGCGTGCCCTCTCCACCTCTGCTACATCTTGTGATGGAAGCCGATTCCTATTTTGTATGCAATAAATATAAACGACTTTATGCCTTCCTTGTGGTATACTCGAGGAATGAAATGAATGAGATTAATTGATGACCGTCATGGGTATACTCGGTAGAGGCACAACAGATAAAGAGCCAGGAGCGAATCCAGCGTCCAGAGTGTTTTATCGTTACATTAGGAATAGTGCTCGAAGTGGTAGTAGCGCCAACGGGAGGTGTGGTAGACAATGTACAGATATTCGCTTGCAGTTGCAAGGAGAACTGAGCCTTGCTGTTGGGATGGCACGAGCTGTCTGCAGCACTGGCAGCGTTCGTGGGTTTCAACAGAATTGGCCTCCGTTTTTCTCTTGCTGAGGTATTCCACTATGTGATGTGAGATGGGGCTCGAACATTCAAGAAAAAAGACAGGAACGTATGCGCTTTCCCTTGGCATACGGGTCATCAACTGCTACTAAGCTACGCCCGTGCCGCTCGACCTGCCAGTGTGCACCACTTGATCTGCCAGAGTGAAGGTTTGGGGCCCAGCGGAAAAGGGAGGGTCAGGACGGCGTACCGTGGGCGTGGGGTCGTGCAGAAAGCTGAGAACATGAGGTCTATAAAATGGTACTGAATGAGAAGTTAATGACGTATGTGAGCACGCTGATGTGGTGAGTCGTCGAAAAATCCCTGGGGTACCTGATTCAAGACCTTGATTGGCTGGACCGGACGTCTTGTAGCGTCAGCCTAAAGATAATTTGATTACAATGAGATCTACCTATGAAGGTGTCACATATAGCAATTATTGACTAGAGTGCGTTCTACGTGAGAATGAAGTAGAATGAAACATGCTAGTCAACTTACATTTACATCCAACAGAGGGTTGTCGAGGCCACCAGCTTCTCTTGATATCGCATAGACATCCCACGTGTATGCGTTGATATCGTCGGAGCCAGTGGCTAGTAGCTTTCCATCTGCTGAAAATGACACACAGGTAACTGAATCTGCATGGTTGAGGGGCTGGCTTTTGTCGAGGATCCATAACCGTACTGTCTTGTCTTCAGATGAACTTGCGAGGATGGGTTCATTTTCAATACGATATTGCAACGTCCAAGACACCGTCGGTGTGCACGTTGGAGCGGTGTATCCGCGACTGTTTTTCCATCTGGGCTCCAAGCCAGGCAATTCACGGAATTCGAATATCCTTTGAGAGTGACGACCAGCTTGCATGTCTTTGCATTCCAGATTTTGACTGAAGACTTTTCATATTCGACAGACGATGGGTCCAGGTCCTCGTCTTTTATCCATCATGGTCGTGTACAACTGCATGAATGGATTTGTACCCTGTTTCGATTGGTGCCAGGGTCATCTCTTCGTTCTCACATCCCATTGTCTTGCAGTCTCATCGTACTAAGTTAGTAACACTCGCTAGCACTGACCATCTCGACTCCAGCAGACAGACGTAACTTGCCGTCTATGCATATGTCCCATCAGTTCCGTGATAAATTTACCTGTGCCTGTGTCCCACAACTTCACTTCACCGTCGTTATACCCGCAAACCACTTCCTTCCCATCCGGTGATAACGCTATGGTCCACACGTCTAGTACATCTTTTTCCTTCCGCCATTCCTATCCTGTTTCCCATTCTTCAAGTCCCATGCCCACAGCGAACGGTCGCTTGAACAAGACATCCGCTGTTCGTCTGGCAGATGAACGATGCTATCAATGAAACGAGTGTCCTTCAAATTTTTGGCTGGGCATTATCACTGTTATCTTCTGTGCAGTGGATGAAGACATAGTAAACTATTGAAGACGGCTCCGTCACGATCTCAGCTTTCATGAAGTAAGATCCACAATCATTACTACTTACGAGAAACTGGTTCTTTGAAGGAATCTACGGACGCAATGGGACAAGGAGCGTTTGTCGATTCAGAGTTGAGTACACTGCAGCTGGCCTTTTGAAATGTTGTATCATCCACGTGTTCATGCATGGGCGCTCATGCATCATGTATAGTTCCGAAAGAAGGTTCTTCCATCTATTTGGTTTGGCTAGGGGAGACTAAGGCTGTGCAGCTGAAGCGTCCAAAACATGTTTGTGATCACGAACCGCGTACCAGCATGTGTCATGCCATGTCCTTGTATATGCAATCCTACAGTGAGCACTACACCGCACACGAGGTTCCCGGCACAGAAGGAACACGAATTTTTTTGAGATGCTCCTATTCGGCGTAAGTCTCGCACATATTTTGGGAGCTTATTCTATAAACTCTTCAGCGATCCCGCTATGTCCTCGCCATTGTTCTCCTGTGAGGCTCCCTCTTCTGATTGATTGAGGGAAGTCTGTGTATGAGTGGCTGGGGAAGCGGTGCAGCGGGGACGGCCGTATGTTCTGAGCACCCCAAGCGGGTAAAAGTGCTGGTAGGCGGGGCCGGCTTTCTCGCTGTGGATTATGATTTGGTCTTCGTAGAGGGTGCAGGACCAGTTAGAAGAGATGAGTTGTAAAAGGAGGTTAACAGTTCAATATCGTATGGTAAAGCAGCTGGATAAAGATATGCGTGCTGTTGAAGCCGCCATATTTGAGTAAATGCCAAAAAATGGAACAGGAGTTGCGGAACGTGGCATTAACTGTATGGTACCAAACCAATGCGCGCACGGCACCAAACATGGAGCAAGAGCAACTTGAAAGAAACACAATAACCAGAGTCGTCTTTCGCCCAGTCAAGGAGTACATACAACGCAACGCAACGCAAATAGTACGCAGCTTCAAATAAATGGCAATTATAGTATCGTCAGGAGATAGGATAAATTGAGTATCCTGATCTTGATACTCACCGATAGTATTACTTACAAAGCGCTCAGCAAGCGACGTGGCGGGTCAAGAAGGAATACATTCATTATGACCCCCGTTGTGTGGAAACTCGTGAGCGTGTCGAATACTGGTCG